>CAKAKQ010013842.1:0-10143 GCA_916700675.1 Helicolenus avius
TCAGCGCGGCGTAGCGTTAGTGAGTGTCTGACAGACACTCGCTAACTGTCTACATTTTTGTGTGTGTGGCGGCGAAGAGTGTGGGGTTGTTGGTGGCGTTATAGCTGTGAACGTAGCAGTGCAGTGTGTGTACGGGCTTTAGAGGCTCAGTTTGCCCAAATTACTTGGCTCTCAAAGACCATTGTGTCATTGTAAAAAGAGTGCAACAGAGACTTTGACATAGACTGAGAGCAAGGACAGACGTTAAACAGAGAAAAAGAGACAGATAAAGGGAGACGGAGTGAGACGGGGTAGTTGTATCACAGCATCCGTTTATAACAGTACAAAGAGAGGGCTTGTTTTTGGAGCATCAGCTCTGGGACCAGCTTCTTACACTGACACATCCGCTCAACAGTATGTGTGGGTTTGTTTGATGAGTGTGCGTGTCAAAATTGTAAGTTCCACATTCACACAAGTGCTGTAAAAAGGAAAGGTTTCTAAAACGTTGACCTGAGTTTTGGTTGTTCTGGAAGACAGATCACATTGTTGTGTGCTGGCTGTGTCGGTGTGCCTTTAAGTATACAGAGCAGTTTGTCTGCGGAGAAAACAAATAACATCACAGGAAAGTGAGATCTGGTTTTGCACAATGTTTGTCGAAATGTACTTGTTTGTCTTGCAGTATTATATCTGTGTCAGAGTTTGACATTATGACCCCAAATATTTAGACAAAAATAGAATGTGTCTAATCCCAAAGTGGAATGAGTGTGTTCTACTTGGGAGGACTAAGAATAGGAGTTATATAAGGGATTATGAGCAAGAACTGACTTTGACAGCAAAAAAGTAGACAATTCAGCAGAAGGTCCTCCATGCCACGACCTTTGGTGTTTAAGAGACTAGAACGATGTCCGTGTTTAAGTGATCAAATGCTCCAGTGACCTACTAGTTGCTATCTTTGTTTGTACCTGGGCACTGCGTCGGTTTTGTGTTATAAACCGTGGTTTTCCTATATTTCTCACT
The DNA here is from genome assembly GCA_916700675.1 of Helicolenus avius. Lineage (NCBI taxonomy): Eukaryota > Metazoa > Chordata > Actinopteri > Perciformes > Sebastidae > Helicolenus > Helicolenus avius. The sequence continues at coordinate 997 of CAKAKQ010013842.1, forward strand.
GTATCATAGTGAGCAGTACCATAATGAAATTGACTTTTTTCACTGCCTGCCTAACTGTGGCAGGCTTATGAATTGAAAACTCTATGTAGAAAGAAAGGGCGGTCCGTTAGGAAGTGCCCTGAGTATTGTAGCGACAGGGCACAGGCCCACATTTCCCATCATGCCTGTCTAGTCCCGAGTGCTGGACTGAGCAGTTTAAGTTTAATGTTTAATGTTCCAGAATGCAAAAGCTACTTTTGTTAGTGTTTGTAATGCAATGTGTCTGCTCAGAACATGGTGGCTTATGGTGGTAATTGTGATGGTTTATGGTTTTAAACATGAGTGAGAAGGCTGTTACAGTTCTTGAGTACATCTGTATTGTATAGTGAAATTCACACAAGTAGGTGGAAGGAGAAGAGTTGTGATGGTGAAGTGAAGCACTGAAGCTCTCTAATGAATTGGTTCATAAAAGCAGACTTCATCTGGGCTTAATGTGTACACGAAACTACCTATTAGTCAAATATAGTAAAACAGGCAGATATATTCCAGATATGTGCCGGTGGTTAAACTGGTCAGAAGGCAGTGAATGTGCTTTTGGCTTCGGCGTCCTCAATGATGTTATTGGTCTAAAATGATACAAGCCTCAATACGCGCTTCACAAAAAACTTCCTGGATTACTCAACACGCGCTCCGAAGCCTCGGCACAGCACCTAACATCACTAGCGCAGAGAGAGAGAAAGAAAAACGATTTTGATGGTTAAGCTTGGAAGCTAGTTTTGATCGATTTCTGATGTGGCATCGAGATCGTGACACCCCTGCTTATGACGTAGCAACAAAGCCTGTCTTATTTTAATGGCTCCACCAATCGCAGCCATCTTCTGTCCAAATCTAGACACAGCCGCTGCATCATTACTCACAGTTTTTCACAATCCAGAAGGCTCCAGGATTCCGCCCTTGTACCGGGACACAGCTAAGGACATAAACAGCTGCTTAGGGCCCTGAATGTTTGTTGTCTCAGCTGTCTAAGTGCCAGTTCAGTGTCCTCTTTAGCATGAAGTATCAGAAGTGGCATTAGTACCAGGGGGAGGTAGTACTTCCAGAGAGGTCCTTGCCCAAACCGGTGCCTCTCCATCACCCTTCACCTCACAGTATCACTCCACATGAACTCACACTCACAGCTGTGGAGGGCGCCGACTAAATTGATGCTTACAATGGAGAGTTTATGTGCGTCCCACTGTTTACCAAACATCACCGTGGATACGGATAGATGACTTGCTTGCTGAGCTGCTGTGACATATCTACTCATTTCTCTACTATACTATACAATACACAGACTTTATGTGTCACAAAATACATTGACGATCCTTTTTCTTTTCATTGCTCAACCCTCTGAGACCCACAATAGACCTGGTTTTGTCTTTTTTATGGGGGGTTCAGGGTGTGTTTAAGGGGAGATAGCAGGTCAACAATAGATGCCACATAGAAGTGATGTAAATCATCTGAAAGCTTTAAATACATTTTGAGACTGTATAAAGGTGTAGAACATTATGATATATGATGACCATCCCCATGCTCTGTTATGTCTCATAAGTTGTTGCAGCAATTTTTGGGTTGATGCCATTTGTTACACAGATTTGCTGCTTAATTTGACAATTTTTTACCGCTGGAGAATTGATAAAAACAATGAATAATCCCTCCAAAATACCACATTAAGACACCAAGACCTTGAGGAACACCATAGAAAAAGCCATGCTGTGATTTGGTATTAAAACTTTTGACATTTGGAGATTTACGTGAACATTAGCGCGTGCACATACACTTAAAGGTCCCGGCTTTGGGGTTTGAAAATATGGTCACCTTAGCAGCTAATGTAGCCATGAGCTACTGGCATCAAGCAGAGATAAGGAGCCGGCTATTGAGGTTTGGTTGTCTCACTTCTTTTAATTCCACACCCCCGGATTTTTATTGTTTTCATTTTCAAACTTTTGGTCTTTAACCCAGACTGAAGCTGACTCAAGTGGCATCACTCAAGGACATTTATCAGACTTCACACAGCTTCCTCTGGAGCCGACACCTGTACACAGACTTTGATGTGTAAAATCAATGGAATTCCCCTTTATGGATTCTAACTTTAAGAGCCAAATTAAAATTGTCTTTCTCTCTGTCTGTAGTTTAACTTCATTACACATTACACACCTTATTTCAACTCAACATGAAAAAGCAGTGTAAGAAAACTGTAGCTGTACAAGAGCAAAATAATATTTAACAAAGCAGCAGGACAGAGAGGGTAAAGCTCCATTGATCGATATTTTCTATATTCACAGTGTGTCACGGTGTCTCTCAGCCCTTTTGTGTGTGTGTGTGTGTGTGTGTGTGTGTGTGTGTGTGTGTGTGTGTGTGCGTGCACAGAAAAGCGATCTCTGCTGTAAATGCTCTGATTAAGCCACTGTACACCACCAGCCCAGCACCAGACAGACACAGCTAGTGACCAGCTGGTGAACATAGTGGAGTATTTAGCAGCTAAGGAGACAAATATTTTGTTGGTTGAGGCAAATGAAGAGCTAAAGGAGAGTGAATACTGGAGTTACATTAATCAGCCATGACCAAAAACACAAATATATGCAGATGTATAATGTGCGAATAAGCAAATGTTTGCTAATACCATTGCCTTCTTTGAAGAAGGAAGGGTAAACACGCTTCAGCCGCCTCACAAGGAATAGTAGGCCTGTCCGGAGCCCACAGAGCAGGGCAATCTAGTAACAGGAGAGACTTCAGAGAACAGTTCCAAAGCACACCGGAGCACACCTCTTAAATAGCCTCCCCTAGTTGGGAACTGATTCAGCATGATATGCTGGAAAAAACGGGGAAGGAACAATAAGCTGCATGTAGGCAGGTTAAACAATCATATATCATATAGTAGTAAAAAGAGAGAAGTCAAAGTAAATATATAAATAGCAATTTCAGTGACTACATCCATGTACATATATCAAAAATAACTGTAATAATAGTGATAAATAACGACAAAGATAAATACATCCCTCATCCAAATATCAAAAAATTTCTTAAATATCTTAAAAGACAGTGAGCTACAATCAGATGACCAATAGATAAAAGAGACATACATGAGGGGATATAAAATATCCCTACCATAAATGATAATCTCATCTCCTATTGAAAACAATAGTAAATAGCCTGTGTCAAGCAATGTGGTTAAGTAACGAGTACGGCTTGCTTCCGGCTATAAAAAACACGTCAGGCTCAGTTCTTCATTAAGTCCTGATGGTTCAACAGTCTTGAGTTCACTGATCCAGAAAGCTGATGATATCTCCACCTCTAGGGGACGGTGTAATACGTTCAATACCCCCAGAATTTAAGAGACGCAGGAGAGCCATGATCACACTGAAGATAATGACGTGCACCATTGCCTACTTTATAAGGTGAATATGGGTCAATGTGTACAGCTTGTTCTGCTGCCCCCGAGTGGTCAGTAAGATAAATGCAGCTTTAAATTGAAGTCATTCTTTGCTTTCTTTATTTCAGCTTAGTGGAGTATTGTAAATCATCAGCTGCCCCCGAGTGGTCAGTAAGATAAATGCAGCTTTAAACTGAAGTCATTCTTTGCTTTCTTTATTTCAGCTTAGTGGAGTATTGTAAATCAGCAACAGAGCACATTCCCGGTCAGAAGGTTTTCCATCTAGCTGGTTTGGGATAGAACTATGGTGAACCTTCAAATTTGGCAGAAAACTCCTTATGTACTCCTTTTATACTCTCTCCTGTCTAATACTGTATATCAATGTTGTATCTCAGCTAATGGAGTATGAAAATGGAAATGAAACGTTCAACAAGTTAAGCCGGTTTACTCCCTTCCATCCCTTCCACAGAGATACGAAGAATTCAAACACACATCATGCAGGCCAAACGTAACACGGTTGCAGCTGCCAAACGCAGGAAGAACAGCTGGCAAAAAATTGCTGACTGTGTGATTGCGTAAATTAATAGGCTTATTATATCACTGTATAATGAAAAGCAGCAGCATGCTAATCTCCACTGGTGTATCAGCTGCACGGTAGTGATATAAAAGAAAGAAAAGTGGGGCCACTCTGAGCCCACACAGACAGGTGAAGTTTGCTTTTATGATGCCAAAGGTCATTTTTTTCTCCTGACCCTAGTTTTGGTAAAGGCCAGGGTGAATCTTGTTTGCATCGGGGGTCAGGATAGGGGGTCATTAGGAAGGGCTGGCAGGTGTACCACCTGTCACCATGCAGCACTCCGCTGAACAGTCCTGCAGATAAAAAGGAGCCCATGGCTATGATTAGTGTCACAAAAAATGCAGTTTAAAAAATAATATGCAAGGTTCAGCTTAAATCTATGGCGCAGTGCAGACTCCCTGAAGATCTGGTTGTCATGGACTGACCCGGACCACTTCGCCTCAACGCTCGTTACTATGATGGTCTCAAGTGACCTGCAAAAGCATTTGGGGCTTACAGTACTTTCACAAGATAATAGCATCAAAGTCAGTGTAGCATCAATGTGCATTTGAGAGAACTCCATGGTAGAGAGACAGATAGTCCAACCATGACACCTGTGCTGTATATTTCAATATGTTCTGAGCTGTAATTACCCAGGCTGCTGCATTTTATGAAAAAGCCTTTGCATGCGTGTCTCACATGGGCAGTGTGTCTGCTCTAACCTGTTAACACGGATGCCGAAATAAAACCGAACCACCGTCGTAGGACTGATGACAAAAGGTTAAACCTGAATTTACCTCACTTACCTGCTTCCTAGTCGAGGCCTCATTTGAGTGAATAATCAAATATGTGTGCAATGGTCAAGTAGCATGTTATCATCATGTTAATTATTACAATAATAGTAATTACACAGCATTAGACTCAACTGTTTGGCTCACTGGGCAACAATCAGAGCCAGCACATTTTTGCTACGTTCAGAGACATTTCATTGTTATCCCTGGATCAGAGCCCTCTATTATCCAAAGGCTAATAACCGCTTGGCCATGTAGCTGTGTGGCTGCTGTTTTTATGGGTGTTTATACACCCATAAAAACAGGGATAGGGTGTTTTTAGCATTCTGTGTAACTCTTGCATCTCCAAAGATTTTTTCCAGCTGGTTCAGTTGGTGTTGATGGTGGACTGAATACAATATTACTGATTTAGCCTGGTCCTAGAGTCATGGAAGATAATGTCAGCAGTTCCATTAAGGAAAACACTGTTAATAGTTTTGTTTTTTTTCTTTTTTAATTTACGCAGCACTTATCAAGAGAAATAAAACCAAACTAATAAAAGCAGGCAAATGCAAAAAAGACAGAAACACAAACAACTAGAAGAAGAACACAGACCTCCGCCAAGGCCTTTTCCATATGAATGTAATGTGTGTATCCACCCTGTGGTCTGGATCTGCTCCAAAATGGGTTTAACCCTCTGAGACTTGCGATCCCGACCGGCTTTACTGTCTTTCAGAGGCTGTAGCAGGTTCAGTTTTAGAGCTAGAGTGAACATTCAGATATCATATGAAACTACAAAACCATCTAACCAACTAGAAAAATCCATTGGTACCAGCCAAAGCTTGTCAGGAAGGAGTGTGTTATATTTGAATATTTCTGCATACTGGGGTCCCTAAACAGTCTTGGAATTACATGGGTATCACTGTAAAGCTGAGACTCTTGTGGATCCAATGAGCACAACTGTAATCATGTGTGATGATGTCAGTCCCAATAATAGCCATTTCATTGTATTGAGACCTTTTTATGCTGTATAAAATGACCTATGGTGACCTCTAGGATAATCACAGCCTCATGAAACTTTACAGCCACAAACTACAGACCTAGAGCATTCAGGGGGTGGATGGCTTTACTAGCTAGATTGACAATAAGTGGGTTTCTGAGCAGTTTCCAGAACAGAGGGGCTCGCCATCCAATCCCCGAAAAATGCAATTTTTGAAGAAATCTCTAAAAGTCAAAGTTTTTGATACCAAATCACAGCATGGCTTGTCAATCACCTATGGTGTTCCTCAAGGTCTTGGTGTCTTAATGTGGTATTTTGGAAAGATTATTGATAATTTTGATCAATTCTCGATGGGTACAAAATGGTTGAACTGTGTAACAAATGGTGTCAACCCAAAAATTGCTGGAACAACTTAAGAGACATAATAGAGCCTGGGGATGACCATCATATGCTTATATCATAATATACTCAGCCCTTATACGCAATCACAATTCATTTTAAATAATTCATTCATTCATTCATGTTTATTACAGATTTATTACTAGAACAACTTGACACACAGTGCTAAGCAGCATCTCAAATTAACCTTCAGGTTCCCAGCTTTCAGATGATGTACACCACTTCTATGTGGCATCTACTGTTGACCTGCTATCTCCCCCCTAAAGACCCACTGGCACTGTATTGTGTTTGTGTGCTGGGTTTGCCGGTATATCCGTCTGCTCCTGTCTTCAGGTAGTCAGGCAGCTAATTGCAGATGAGTGGCACCTGTCAAGCACAGTGTCTCTGAGACATCAGGGCTGCAGTCGAATAGTCCAAAATATTCATATTTATGTCTTTTTCTGACCACTTTTCCTTGACCTCAATGGAAAGCATCGTGAGGTCCAAAACAAAAACAGATGTTCTGGACCGGAATGAAAAATTTCAAAGGAGAACAAACCGGCTGTAGCATTGTTGTCGGAGAAGCCAGTATTTCCAGTGTTTCCTTAATCTCTGATGACATATCATGGTCATATTATGAATTATTACAGTTCATATATTACATATTGGTTCTTTAATTTGCATATTGCACATGAGGAAATGTGCAGTGCAGTGTCTGTTGCATCTTCATAAACACTACTTAAAACAAAAAAAACAATGATATGAAGTCATTAGGAGCAAATTGATGGAATGAAATATCACAATGATAGAATAAAGCACCTTTGAGATATGACAAAAAAGTAGGCCTCTGGAGTCTGCGGGGACCCCCGTCGGTAGGATGAGGGCTTTAATCAGGTCAATATCTCTTCAGCTCCAGTTTCACTTAAGGGTTTCAGAGCAAATCAGATCAGGCTATCTGATTAGGTAAAGTGCATATTAAACCGGTGCCACTCACATTTAATCTAAACTCTATGGAGTTGCTGTTGAGGAAGAGGAGGTAAGGTAATGTATGATATGGAGATGAAAGCAGATGTGAGGGTCATTTCCAGGTTATATAGAGGATGCTGAGAGAATCTGCTGGATAAAAGAAACATTAAAAAAAATAACGGCTTTCCAAAATCACATTGGAATGACGAGCGTACCTGCAGCCTTCGCGTGTCGTCTTTTCATGATTTGTTTGAAGAGCACGGTGCTCGACACCTCCTGTCTACTCTACTGCACTAACTCCGCATACCTTAACAGAAGAAGCTCCCTCCTGCCAATTAAAAGCACATTAGCCTAATCACCCCGTAAAAACTACTCATCCATTATTGCTCACTTTGTAAATTTTATCGGTGCATTTCACCAGAGAAATGGCTCCGCTCCACTGCGAGGGCCCCGTAAGTCATTAGCATGGCTGCGTGAGCATTAATGGAGATGACTGAAAAAAAAAAAAAAAAAGTGTTGACAAATCAAATCACGCATGCTGATAACCGGCATTACAAGCTCCAGAATCTGTGTTTCTTGTTAAATTGGGGTATTTTTTTAAGTTTGGGAGGCAAGATCAGATATGAAGTTTACAGTAATTGTCTGCACGTATCAGAAGTTCAGATACAGTTTTGTTTCTTCCTCTCTCTATCAGTCTGTCTTTGTCACTGATGATGTCTTTATATACAGTGTACCTCTGTGTGTGTGTGTGTGTGTGTGTGTGTGTGTGTGTGTGTGTGTGTGTGTGTGCGTGCGTGACTCATCACAGCCTAATAATACTCAGGACTTTACTGCGCTACACAGTTACAGATTTTGAAGAGAGATTTCATTATTTGTAATAAAAAAATTATGTTAAGTTGATTTATTGAGTAAATTAACTTAATATGCAACATGAAAAAAGTAAATTGTGCAAGTGTGCATGTAGGAGAAACACATTAACTGTCACAAACACTTCAATGTTTCAATGTATGAACTGATTTTAAATAGTTCTGAGGGGAAAGAGGCAGGGATACCGATTCAGCATGATCATACTGTGTACCGTTAACAATAAAACTAACTAGAGACCATCTTGTGATGGGATCACACCAGTTGTAATGGCCCCCTCCCCACGCCCTAAAGCATACCCTGCTTTATCGTCTATTTGACTCTAAATGCCACCATAATTTACTAAATGAGCATCATGCTGTATTGGAGAAGACTTGAAACTAGCGATTGAGACCATAAACTCATCAAACTCGTCAAATCGCTCCTCGTCCCGTCTGACTTCTTTTTAGTCAATGCGAGTGTGTTCCCAAATCTCAACAATTTAATTTGGAGAGTACAATTTTATCACAACTGATTTAAATGATGGATAGTTGTAATAAAGAGGATTTATCCTTCAGGGAACACAAATGACAGATGTGTAATGTCTTCTTTTTCAGAGATTTAAATCCATAATTAGAGAGAGAGGATCAAATGAAAAATCTCGTGAGCTGGATTCACAACTCATCCACCGCCGAACATGTGATTCATCCACTGGGCGGCAGGATGTCCCTGTGCTGATCGAATGCACATACTAAGGGTGGATGAGTAGGTTTTATCGGGTGATCAGGCTAATGCGACTTTAATTGGCCAGAGGGGAGCTGCTACTGTTAAGGTTTGCAGATCTGAAAGGTAAAGGCAGAGTAGAGGAAATCTCTAGAGGGTCACCACATACAGTTGACATCACTGTTTCTAGGCAAGCTGAGATCATTTTAGAATGGGATTCCAGAAGTTTGAGGTGGAGTATGAGATGAAGTGTGACATTGTCAAGCAGGTTGGTGCAGCATCTGCAGTGATGTTGGGCCGTCATGGTGAAGAGGGAGCTTGACTTCAATAGAAAGCTTTCAGTTTAGCAGTAGATCTAGAGTCCAAACCCTCACCTGATGTCATAAGCATTGGGTAGTGACCAAAATAATGAGATTAGTTTCATCCACAATAGGGCGTTGTCGGGGTGGGCATGGCCGGTGTTCAGCTGCGGGAGGGGGAGAGGTGTGGAGTGAGCAGTGCTCTGAAGAAGATTGTGTCT
>CAKAKQ010013843.1:0-12892 GCA_916700675.1 Helicolenus avius
GGGGGGAATAAACGGAGTAACTGAGCTCCTTCAGCACTAGAGAGGGGACAACTGAGCAGCACCGCAGTCAGAGGAGGGTGGGGGGCTGAGGGACCCGCTACGATAAACAACTGATAACGTTTTTAACAGGTAAATACACCAAACTGTCTTCAAGCCATCTTCTCTAATGCGACCAGCTAGCTTCTTCTAGCAGCTAGCTTGTGAGGCTAACCCAACATTAGCCTGCCACAGCCCCCTTTATTTTGCATTTGGCAAACAAACACTGCTAGTATAAGTGTCTGTGCTGTCTGGTGTTGTAGTTAGGAGGAGTAGGAGAAGTGTGGACATCACCAAAAGGGTTTTGTGGTGCTTGTTTTTAGTGAGTTTAACCGTGTAAGGCCTGCTGCAATGAAGCCCAGTTTGACTAACCGCCTGAGAACCAGGTAACCTTTAATATGCAGCTTGTCATGTGGATTTATACTTGACAGACATCCTCAAATGGACTTAAGCATTAACACATTTTATAATATCTTTATACCTCTAGTCATGTGTAAAAAAAAAAAAAAAAAATCTGCAAGTTTATTATATTTTTGCAAGCAAGTGGTGCATGATAATACTCATAGTAGCCATGCAAGATGAGGCAGAATATTAGCTTGTCATGTGGATTTTACTTGACAGGCATCCTCAAATGGACTTAAGCATTTTAACACATTTTATAACGTCTTTAAATTTGCAAGATTATTATATATTTTGCAAGTAAGTGGTTTATGACGAATATTATCATAAACCACTTAAAATATAACAAATATAATAAACTATAATAAACTTGCAGATTTTGTTTTTCTACATTTTTTTTTTAATCTGCAAGTTTATTATATTTTGCAAGCAAATGGTGCATGATAATACTCATTGTCATGTGGATTTTACTTGACAGACATCCTCAAATGGACTTAAGCATTTAACACATTTTTTAATGTCTTTATATCTCTAGTCACGTGAAAAAAAAAAAAATCTGCGAGTTTATTATATTTTGCAAGCAAGTGGTGCATGATGAGTATTATCATAAACCACTTGCTTGCAAAATATAATACACTTGCAGATTTATTTTTTCAAATTTTTTTTAAATCTGCAAGTTTATTATATTTTTGCAAGCAAGTGGTTTATGATGAGTATTATCATAAACCGCTTGCTTCCATAATATAATAAACTTGCAGATTTACTTTTTCTAAAAAAAAATTAAATCTGCAAGTTTATTATATATTTTGCAAGCAAGTGGTGCATGATAATACTCATAGAAGCCATGCAAGATGAGGCAGAGTATATGTGCCCCATGGTGAAGTTGGCTGTAAGATTGCTTCATATAATTGGCAACAAAAAAAAAAGGGAAGACATTGCAACACGTCCTCAGTGTGCAGGAAAAGCTTTAAAGAGTAAACCACATTGCAGAAACCAGCATGATATATTGAAATTCATATGTGATTCTGAAGGTCCAGATGCCCCTGTAGATTTTTTTATTGAACAATGTTCTGCTTTTATTGTAGTGTCAGTCCAGGTACGCTCATAGCTTCATGTTCAACATAATTTTAACTAGAGACGTAAAAAACAAAAGGCCATATAATGATGTAACAGCAGATGATCGTTTGACCCTTGTACCCACACTGATGCTGAGCTGAAGCAGTTTTTATATTCTTTATATTGTACTTTTCAAAAGAAATTAGGTGAGCCAACTTTTTTTCCAACACCTGTAAGAAACAGGGTAGACTTAAATAGTTGCAGATACTTACAGTATATAACCTGTGGCTGTAGTCTAGTTGGTCTAGCCAGTAATACACGGTTGACAGACTGTATTCAGTTGTTCAGATATGTCCCATTTAGAGGTTTGATACAATCCTATTAGCAGTGCAACTTGGTTGAAGCAAGCACCATTATTCATTATTGGATTATAGCTCTCTTTTGGTCATAGCTATCTTTGATAAAAAAAAAAGCAGTGTTTGCTAAAGTTTCTGAAAAGTCGTGAGACCAGTCTGGAACAAGTTATCATGTAAATGTTGTGTGCTTTGCTTTGGGCCTTCTTCCATTTCCTTCACTGTCCTGCTGTTTCCTTTTTTTTTTTGTTTTCGCTAAACTGTCAAGGATAGCCCATGAATAATTTGCTATTGATCTGCATACAGGCAGGAAGAGGTGGGAGGGGTAAATCACATGACCCAATCCTGGAATCTGCCTTGGTCTTTTTTTACACCCATCACAGAGTAATATAATAAAAACTGCACAGCCCTTTGCAGCGGCGGCAAAGAGCACGCTGTGCACCGCTTGCTGCTAACATCTCCCATTGTACATTCCATCAGCCCCCCGCTTTGGATTAAATTCATTATGCAGCTCCATGAATGCGTGTTTGAAAAAACAGAACTTGGCACTTGACTGTTCCTTGCACCTTTTGTTTCTCCAGCACAGGCATCAATTATTGAGACGCCGACACTGGCTAATTTTTTAAAGGTCCTCGTCCAGTTGTGGCAACCTGAAAGCAGCTTGTATTTGCCCTCTCTGAACACCAGACGATTGTCCCCTCGGTGAATAGTGGATTCCATCATTTGGGGCTATTTTGCTGTCCCCTGCTTCAGCCGCACACTGAAATGGAGAGGAAGGAAAACTGGAGTCAGATTTTTTTTTTCCAGGATCCTGACAGAGTGCTGACACAGGTTCCCCTTGTCACAGTGCAGCCGCCAGCAAATTACTGCACAAAGGATAGGAGAGGCAGTTATTCCCTCAATTTGCTCTATTCTGGTCTGTTGACTAGCTTGTATTTGATGGCCTTCATCTTTAATTAGTTTGAAACAATCTGTCACGAACTATCCTTCTTCACTGATGATTTGTGGTTTGTCCTGGTTGGAAAAGGATTTTCATTCCAATAATGCACTGGGCCAAAAACACTAAGACATGGCCTAACCCCTGTTTATCTAAAGCGATCAATAGGCCACACTGGCACACACTAGACTTTATTGACACATGCTCAGCTGGTGCACTGTTGTGTTGATTTTTTGTGCCTATGATATCAGACTGGAATGAAAGACATTTGCAGGTTGTATCCCAGTGCTTCTTTTCAGAGTGAGCCTGTGAAAATGCCCACATGAAGGAGAGAGTAAGGATGTCAAAGAGTTTATAATGAAATTAAGTCATGTGCTACCAGCTGGATCAATGCTGCGGCTCATAGCTCAGCTGATGACGGTGAAGAATCAGTAAGTCATGGCGCGATGGGCTACTCTGTCGTTGGATAATAACTGTTTACTCAGCATTCGTTCTGTAGCCGAGGGAGTGTCTGGTGGGAGTCTCTCCCTTCAAGCTGCAAAATGTTGAATGACCGTGTGAAGTGTGCTTTGCAGTATATTGGAATGTGTACTTAAACTTGATGTAGTAATGACTTGTGAAGGTGCAGGTGACTTCTTATAGAGCTGAGACATGAAGAGCTGTCATTCTTCCCTTCTGGTGTGTCATTAAAGATACAACACTTTTTCTCAAGTGATGTTCAAATAATTCACTTATTTATTTTCTGAACCCTTTTCTGTGTTGAAAAAGTGTTGAAGATTTTTTTTCGATCCTATTCATAATAACTTTTGTTCTGTTTTTGTAGGTCCTTTGAAAAGATGAATGTCGTCAAAGAAAACAAAGACCTGGCCTGTTACTACACCACCAAACACTCCTGGAGGGGAAAGTAAGGCCCAAAACTTGTTTTTAACTCCACCACCGATAGGATTTCAGGGCTGCCGCTATTGTCTACTCCACATCTTTGTTTACAAGGCAACATTAACCCAAATTCTTCCCTTCATCACCTTGTAAAGACAGTTTGGGAAAATCCTGAAATCCTGACTCAGTACTCCCATTGTGTTGACTTCCTTATCTTATATTGGAGGTCCGCACACCACAGTCAGCAGTCGCTGATAATGACAGCAGTAATGACGTGTGTGTTTGTAGAGCTGCATTGTCTTATGAAATATAACCCAAAGACACACATACTTGCAGTAATCACTGCACAGCACTGGTCTTTAGCAAGATGACGTCCATGTACTAACATGCATGTATTGTATAGATACAAAAACTGATATAGATCTGTTTTCTTTTTATAGATTCTAGTTACAGTAAAGCCACTATAGGCCTAAACTAGATGGGACTTGATGTAGATACTTGGTGGCCCTTAAAGCTAAAGGATGGACTAGTTTCAGTTTGTGCAGTGAGCCTGTGGTGGGATCATATTACCAATACCTGCTTTCTAAATGTCTCTGTACCATTAAGGCCTGCCATTGACTTTGGTAACTCAAGCAGGGCTGCGGAGCATTAGCCATCATCAGAGGCTCATCCTGCTAATGCTTCCTGAAGTGTTCGGCAGAGACGAGTGTTGATGTATGTGTGGTGGACGGTGGAGACCGATAACGACACAATGGTGCAGTTTAAACCTGCGTTAATGGTTGATCTGAATGGGTCGACACATTTCAGCCGCCCTGGGTCGGTGACCCTCTTCCTGACCCGGGGTGAACATGAGTCGCAGACAGTCTGGCTTTAATGAACAGGCATCTTTATCAGGGAAACTGAATTTATTGATATAACATTTGAAGGTCATTTAACTGACGAAGAGAGAGATAGAAGAGACAGAAAGATGAGAGCAGCACAGGACAATACCAGTGAGTGGGCAACCATGAGAGAGCGAGTGACTAGAGAGAAATGAAAATGAAACTCCATTTGGTGCTTCTGTAATGTTGTTCTGTGATTTCTCAGCGAAGCGTTTCTGAATGCTGACAACCAGACATCAACTTTTGACAGCAGGCTCATATGAATGGGTCAGACGCAATTCAGTACATCCAATTTATCTGCCCGTCAACTGTATGAAAAGGGCACAACTCACACAGAGCTTTAATAGGCCAACAGAAAGAGAAAGAAAAGGTGTCATGTCAGGATATCCTCTTTCATCTAGTTTCACATCAACCTCACACATCAGGGGCTATTTTTGTCTCCAGTAGATAGTAAATCATGAAAACTGATTATCCAGTTTGATTTTTCCTAGGACTGTCCTTGACCAAAAAATTCTTTGATTTTAGGGCTGCAACTAACGATTAATTTCATTGTTGATTAATCTGTTGATTATTTTCTTGATTAGTTGTTTGGTCTATAAAATGTCAGAAAATGGTGAAAATTGCCGATCAGTGTTTCTCAAAGTCCAAGATGATGTCCTCAAATGTCTTGTCTCTGAGTCATTTTTTATGCTTTTTTCATGCTGAATGACTTATTTCCAAGAAACCTATGAGCACATCTCTGGTAAACACAAGTTTTAAAGTGGTGCTTTGTGTTATTCTTTGTGGAGAAATCAGTTTCACAGATCTGTCGATAAAATCAACTAATCAAGTAGTTGTTTGGTCTATAAAATGGTGAAAAATGTAGATCAGTGCTTCCCAAAGCCCAAGATGACGTCCTCAAATGTCTTGTTTTGTCCACAACTCAAAGATATTCAGTTTACTATTATAGAGGAGTAAAGAAACCAGAAAATATACTCACATTTAATAAGCTGGAATCAGAGAAGTGTGACTTGATCGTTGTAGCTCTGGTTGATTTAATCGACAGATCTGTAAAACTGAGTTTCTCCACCAAGAATCGCACAAAAGCACCACTTTAAATCTTGTGTTTACCCGGACTGTGCTTACAAGTTTCTTGGGAATAAGTGACTGATGACTCATCGACTAAAGAAATCTTAGTTGACTAAGAGGGGGGCCGCCCTAATTTTTACCAACCAATTTAGTCTAAGATAAAAAACATAGCGTAGCATTCAAACTGTAGACAATATACCTGTTAGCCAAAACCAAATGTACCAGGTTTTGCCTTATAGCTTAATCAACCACCATGGCCTTACATAGAGGAAACTGTTTCAGGAAGCCACAGAGTCATCTCAGACTTAAACAGTTCCGGTGTCCCAGATGAGAGGTGCAGAGCTCTCCACTGTGAATACAGAACACGTTCCCAGAGGTAAACCTAAATTAGATTCATCTGTGATTAACATGCTGCTTTGGCCATATAGAAAAAGTAGTGTTGTCATGTGAATTGTGAGTCTGTTAGACAGTATTCAGCATCACTTGATGTGCCATCTTCTCTAAGGCCTGTATTTGTGTAAAGGACATTTTACTCTGGGTAATTATTTAAAGTGCAGATATAAAAGGGGCCAGCTTAATTAAAATGCATGCACAAAAATGAGGCACAAATGCTCGAATGTATTTTTGTCAAATGTTTAATGATTGTCTATATGACAGATTGGTCGGCAGATGGTGAGAGTAGTGGTCATCTGTTCTGCAGGGAGTTGAAGGGGAATTTTTAAAAGCCACGATGATGCATGATGTTGCTTTGTAGTCTCCCATATTCTCTGTCTGGTATCCTTTTTTACGTGTCTAAAAGAAGTGATTCTTGGTGTTTCAGATTGTGCGGTGATATAATCAAATGTGTGAAAATCGCAGGATGTGTGAGAGACGGAGTTACCCTCAGATCCTGCCCCATATACTTCTCTAAATAGTTAAAATTACAATTTTACAACCTTAACTGTTGTTGTTTTGCTTTCATGCAGCAGCTTTCCCTCTCTCCGTGCTCATGATCATGTTTAATTCAAGTCCGGTGACTCCAGCTTGTAGAGAAGATCAGATCTGTCTCCTAATGAAGGGCATTTTCACAATTTTTTGACACAAATTGATTGTCTCAGAGTTTCTGTCATTCAAGGGTTCTCAACCACATCGCTTCTCTACACGTTTTCAGAGCATGAATATGCAAATCACAATCTCCTTTAAATCTTCTTTGAATGCCTTCGATCTTCTCTCTATGTTGCTAAGCTACAGATGCCCCGGCTATAATTTTCACTAGCTGTTTTACATACCATTGAGTCTACACTGAGTCTTGTGCGGGGGGATTGTGTTGTGTTGTCCGAGCTTTTTATGTAGTCAAACGAATCTTCAGCTCAGTCTTCTTTGTAAGAATTTTTGTTTAAAGAGGAGAGGCAGTTGTTAAGAGGCTTAGTCAGACACAGGATGTTGCTTAATGTGATACATTATGAAACTATTGCAGTGGAAGGAAAAGCTCTAAAGACATGCTGTACAGTACTGAATGAAGACTTATCACAAACTATCTGTGGTGTGAGCTGTACCTGTAATGCTTGTTTATAGTTCTCTTTTCTTCTCATAATAGTTCCTTTATGGAAGAGTTAAAGGACCATACCACTGTTTTGAACCATTAAGTACAAATTGCATTTTCTACCGACCATTTTGCAAGACCTGCTGTACCAGAGTAATTTAGATTTTTGTGATCATGATCATGATCATTCGTCCTGTATGAAAAATCTACATGAACATCATGGCTACTCTTTCAAATCTCTGCTTAGTTGATTTTCATATATTTGTATGAATGCAAAATGGAAATCGGAACCACAGCAGCACGAGTTGTAAAATAGTTAGAAGTAGTAGCTAAAGCATGCAAAAACACTCTTAAGGTTATTTTATTTCCTATCATCCATATATATAATAAATATACTAATTTATTCCCCCAAATTCAGATTAATCTCAACTCTTCCCACCTTCCTACGTGCAGGCATTACTTTATTTTAGCAGTTGAATTTGGCTTCCAAGTCTATACTAATCACTTCTTCACTTGGTTATGGTGTTGGGCCGTTGGCTAGGGAGCCACTTAGAGCATTTCTTCTTTTTATACTGTAATTGGCATGCTTGAGCCAGAAAATCAGTCTATTTCTAAGCAGTCTATCTGGTTATCTTTCAAAGGAATGTTACCCATGATCATCTTTATGCGGTTATGTATGCTTTCATCATGTTCAAAGTCCAACTCTGCATCTACTAACATTATTAAAATTAGAATATTAAATATAGTATGTATGGAAAAGCCAGAAATAGATTAACCGCTCAAACTGAACAGATAGTAAACGTGACTTCTTCATATACAACACAAACTTGTTCACAAACTGATCACAACTATGTCAAATTTCCAGAGCATCTACATAACAAAACACAGTATTTTGTATTGTCACAAAGAAAGAGATGTACAGTAAAAATGCATAAAATATTTTATGAGATTTTTGATAAATAATCATCATTCATGTGGATGTAATGACTGAGAAAAGGCAAATAATAGAACAGCTAGAACAGTCTGGTAAGTTCAGAAAATGACATCACTTTACTGTAATGCAGCCTTTTAAAACCAGGAAAAGACAACACTTATGCCATATTAGCCCTAACGTGTCGTGCATATCCAAAAACCTGTTGATATCCAAGTCTTTCATAATGTTTAAAAGTAGATGTGTTTCTCCTTCTGACCATAAATGTGAGTTATTCTTTTGGGGATGTATCTCTGCAAACTGTCGGCTGGTTGGTTTGTGTACAACGCACAGAGCTGGCTGCAAATAGGCAAGAGGCTGTGTGTCGCAAACTGCCGTAAAAAACCCACAATTGAGAGTGTGAATGCGTTGTATACATGTCCAAAGAATGTTCCTTAAACCTGAATAATATCAGTATATCCCACATGTCTTAATTGGAAAATGCGTGATTCAGAATAAGGCCTAATTCAGAATATCCAAACGGAATATGCTGTTCACATGACCCGTATCAAATTCACAATATTGGCATATTCAGATTGTTAGCCTTATAGGCAAACACACACCAGCCAGGGAGGGTTGGATATTGCCTTTGTACTAAGATAGAATAAAAGGGGGGAATAAATCAGCCCACAGAGAATGAATAATTAACTAAGTTTCTGCTGACACCCAGCCAGCCTCTTTAACACCAAGGTCAAGACATGTAGAGACACAGCACCCTGAGCTCAGGACACAGTCTGCTGTAGGAGGACTCAGACTTTGTGTCCCAAGATGAAGAAAACAGAGAGTAGTGGGCCTCAGTGTGTAGAGTAGTTTTTAGGACAGAATGAACACATTTAGGTGCACAAAAAGGACGTGGCATTTGTATAATAGTGAAAAGGGAAGGACTGACTGTGGGATATTCCTTGCCTCAGGCCGCTGCCTGATCTGTCTGTTTATGTTAGTTATGTACTCCGGTCCGAAGGCATTATGCAGAAGTAACCTCTCAATCTGACTTCCTTTTTACTCTGCTTTTTGATGGGAATAGCTGTTAACTTCATCCACGCCTCATGAGGATGTGCAATATAGAAAGGAGCCTTGTCAGCATGTTCAGTGTGCAGGCTAATAGTGCTATGGAGGTGCTATAAGCACAAGTTGTACATAGAAGAACATACATGTATGTAGAGCTGCAACGATTAATCAATCAGTTGTCAACTATTAAATTAATCGCCAGCTATTTTGACACTCGATTAATGAGATTTTTTTATGAAAAATAAGTCAAATTCTCTGATACCAGCTTCTTAAATGTGAATACTTTCTGGTTTGTTTACTCCTCTGTTACTGAATATCTTTGAGTTGTGGACAAATCAAGACATTTGAGGACGTCAATCGACTTTTTTCACCCTTTTCTCACATTTTTAGGACCAAACAACTAATCGATTATTCAAAAAAATAATCGACAGATTAATCAACAATGAAAATAATTGTTAGTTTCAGCCCTACATGTACACTAAATAAATGTATATTTGCATTTTACAGTCACCAAACCTTATTTTTTACATAACAAAACCCTTAAATGACCCATTTTCAAATGAAACAGCAGGCAGAATGTTATGAATCGGCCAAAAATGCCAACTGAAAGTCTTGGCAAACCACACAGTCACCAAGCACACACAGACGTGCCTTCCTACACACACACACACACACACGCACACACACCCCTACACACACCCAGCGTAAAAATTGGCAAATTTGAATTTCACACTTCCTTCCTACTCCGTGAGAAAGCCCCACTCTCATAACAGTTCTGATGAATTAATGTGAGTTGCTTCAGAGTCACAGAGTGACTCATTATCCAACTGTTAACGTACGATAAGTTGTGACTTTCATTTTGAAAGAGGCCGAATGTGGTAAATACATGCAACGAATAGCAACGGGTCTAAGAGGTAAATATTCAGAGATCACAGCTGCTTTGCTTCAGCCTGGTATTACATGTCTATACTAAATAATGAGAATTAAAGGGATAGTTCGGGTGTTTTGAAGTGGGGCTGTATGATGTACTTATCCATAGTTAGTGTACAGTAGATGATGGTTGGCGTGCCCCAGTATGGAGAAACAGACAGGAGTACCAGCCCGAGAGTAAAGCAACGTACTGCTGTGCACGGGGCCAGCAGCAAAATGTTTTTTAGCCACCTAAAAAAATTGGAAGTGTACACTATATTTAGAATATTTTCCCTGGTTTACCTTGCTGTCAGACAGCTATACAGGCTATGTTTCCAACAGGGAACTGAAGCAGTCATCTATGTTCTCGCTAAAGCCACAACCCTTTGCGACGGTCAACCTGCAGCTCTCACCGAAGCCACCAGACTCCCTTGACAAAAACAGTAGTTTTACCTCACAGAACACAGGAGTTTCTGGTCCACCTCTGCCTCGATCGGTTAGTTTGTTTTTGTTATTATGTGACTTTGGTTAGTTCGGATTCACCAAAGTCACACAATACCAGCAATAGACCAGTAACCCATTTGTTCTGCGAGGTAAAATTACACATTTTTTAAATAGAGTCTGGTTGCTTCGGCGAGAGCGTAGATGGATACAACGTCTTCAAGTTCCCCGTTGTAAAGGACTGTCTGACGGCAAGATAAAGCGGTGAAAATTTTCTAAATATAGCGTACACTTAAACTGATATAGATTTTTTTTTTAGGTGGCTAAAATACGTTTTGCTGCCGGCCCTGTCCACAGCAGTACATTGCTTTGCTCCCAGGCTGGTAGTCCTGTCTGCTTCTCAAAGCTGGGGGCACACCGACTGTCATCTACTGTAGGTAATACAGTGACGATTACAATGACGAATACGACCCCACTTGAAAACGCCCAAACTATCCCTTTAACTGTCTGGCTATTGCACCTTTGAAAGTGGCAGTTAATAATCTTTTCTCATCACCTTTTTCACCTGTCTGTGCCTTATTTCAACCATTACCTCATAAGAATGTCTGGAAACTGACTTGATAAACCTGAAGGGGATGATGATATCATCCGTTAACTGATCCCCGGTGATGTCACCTGTCCTTGACTCATCATTAGCTTACAGATGGCTACAAATGGACCCGTTCCTCTCTCACCATCCTGCCCTTTATCAGATGTAATGGAGCTTTATTTATGAGATGTATTTAGCACATTGGAAATCTTAGAGATCACAACACAAGTTTATCCGGGCTAACTGGATCTGTTAGCTTTGCTTCAGCTAACCCCCACATGTTTGAAAGACCGCCACGCATTCAGCCACTTTGCCACATTCACTGCTAATGTTATGTGACTGACCGTGCTGTAGTAGGAGTTGCTGCCATGTGTGGTTGGTGATGTGTAGGCTGTGTTTCTGAATCATCCCATCTCTGTGTTCCAGGTACAAGCGAGTCTTCTCAGTGGGGACGCATGGCATTACCACTTACAACCCTACCACGCTAGAAGTAACAAATCAGGTCAGTGTGTGTGTGTGTGTGTGCAGCCTGTCGTACAGGAACTCCAGTGTCATTCAGCTATCGGCGCCTCACAGGGATCTTCTGTTCTTAGTTCCATGTGACTATTGAAAATCCATTTGAAGCACATGGCGCTTTGGCTAAAAGCTGATACACAGTATGTGCTCAGTCTTTGAATACGCCAGGCTTTCAGCACTGCTGTGAACATGCTGTTTTTACACTGATTAGAACATGAAACATGTCATCATCAATACCCATTAGACATGAAACCTCAATCATCAGTCAAGAAAATGGCTGAACAGAAAATAGCATCATGGTAGTTTTAAAGGAATAACTATATTAAGCAGTGCAAAAATAACATTGGTAGCAGCTATAACTTTACCAACTGTAGTTATCATAATCTGAATACAAAACAGCAGGAGGCAAATTAGTTGTTTTCATTCATTTAAACTGTACTTTTAACTATTAGGTAGCGTACAGTTCATGGTTTGTATTAAGTAGGACTGCACAATTTATCAAAATCGCAATATGGCCTGCTGCAATTATCAAATCGCAGGAGGTGCAATATTTGTTAAAGGTGAAATGTGCATCAAAATACCTTTTTAAATTAAATATTGTGGTGCTGCAGAGATGTCCTGACCTTCACGTCATATTATACAGACTTAAGAAAACATCTTTGTTTGGTACAGATCCCCTCAAAAATCACACCATAATGTTTTTCAATGAGAATAATGATGTAAAAACACAAATCATATTGCTGTTGCAATATCAGACAAAATAATCTCAATTATTTTTTTCAAAATTGTTCAACCCTCGTATTGAACGTTAGCACTCGCTTATTCAGTGGTTGCCTAGCAACAATAAAAAGAAAAGACGCCGGCAAACTGCAGTAAACGCTCTGTCTGATCGGGCAACAAAAAGGCAGTACGTTGCGCCTCGCCCTGTCTGATCAGGGCCTGAAAGTACCCTAACATCTTTCTTCATGTTGAAACTGCTTGTGTGTGACTATAACAATGTGTTTATTATCTTCTGTGTTGTTGTTGTCTGTGGTACCAGTGGCCTTATGGGGACATCTGTGGTATCGGTCCGGTAGGAAAAGGTCAGGGAACAGAGTTCAACCTCACATTCCGCAAAGGCAGCGGCAAGAAGTCCGAAACGCTCAAGTTCTCAACGGAGCACCGGACAGAGCTGCTCACTGAAGCACTGGTGAGGACAAACACTCGTCATTCACAATGACTAAACAGACCTCATGCACATGTTCTTTCATTTAAAGGGTCCCAGAAGTGGTGTTTGATGTGGCTGATCCACGCTTTTCTAGTTGCGTCACAGCTGCACATTTTGCTGAGTT
>CAKAKQ010013844.1:0-15359 GCA_916700675.1 Helicolenus avius
CAGACACCAGTCAGGCTTCCCGGTGCGGTCACGGATGTTACGCTGTAGCTGGCAGGCTAACCAGACTAAGGTCACATTCCTGCCCAACATCTATCTCATCAGCAGATAAACAAACTTCTGATTAAGATGTATGTCTTGTTAATACACCAAAGACAGTTTGCACAAACGATTTCTTTTAAACACACAAAGATTGAGCCAAGTTTCTCGATCTATGAATAGTAGAGGATCCTGCAACCAACAAGGCAGCACTACATTCTTTGCTTTTGACCTTGAGATACTGTATGCTCTGGTTTCAGATCACACTGTAGTTAATTTGTAGACTTTTCCACCTCTTCCTCTGCAGCCCTCTTCCTTCACTGTGTGTTAAAATGCAAAATACAGTCTTATCTGTATAATGAAAAACACATGCACTCTGCATGCGCCACAATCACGATGCGATCTCGTCTGCCAGACCACTAGCCTCGCATTTTGATTTGACTTACAGTACGTATGAGTCATCCAGGTGAAAATACGCTCGACACAGTGGGACCGCATGTGTGAAAACGTATCAACTTGAGGGATAAACCACGTCATCAGCAAGGACGGAAACATCATCACCACGGGCATGTAAATGTCACGGTGTTACCATAGAAACTTCATAGTAGAAGCATCGTCACTGTGTATAGAAATAGTAAGTAGAATGCAATTACATCACTAGAAATAGAAACATCGTGACTGTGAGTAATAACACATTCACTGCAGGTAGAAATATAATCAGAAATGTAATAGGACTTTGATCTGTATAGCATATTACCAGGATAAGGGATGTAGGTTAGGGATAGGTTTGACATTTGTGGTCATAGTAGGTCAGTGATTCTATTCTGAGCCGAGTGAGGATAAAATCTGACAGAGGCACCGAGTATTTATCAAGGCCTGAGTGTGATTGTGTAAAGCCTGTATGTATGCAGGGTGATCATGGGACACTTTCTGGTCTATCTTGAGATCTTGGGGAACAGCGTTGCTGCCAGCAGCTACCTCAGCAGGAGCTCAGGGAGAAAGCACAAAACAGACTTTCTGCTCATCTCGGCCCAGCGGCATATTCTGCCAGGCTTCACTGCTGGACAGTTTTTTACTAAGCTCACATTGCATTTGTGGTCATGGTATGCCTGTTTTATAAAAAAAAAGAAAATCTCCACAAGTTTCTAAATTTAAAATGAGGTAATTAGCAAACACATTAGCTAACGCTGGCTAGCAAGTTTTGTTGACTTGTTTTTTTAACAAAGGCGCAAGAAAATACAAGTTTTTCTGAATCCCCTTGATAAAGTGTCCTCTAAGGTGCCTTAACAGTGGAGAAAACATAACAAATGACCCTGTAGGGTGGCGGTCCAGTAGAGAAAACGGGATGAAGTGCCCTCTAAGGTGCCCTTCCAGTAGAGAAAACGTGATGAAGTGCCCTCTAAGGTGCCCTTCCAGTGGAGAAAATGCGATGCGATGCCCTATAGGGTGGCCTTCCTGTAGAGGAAACGTAAGCTAAATTACCAACATTTCTCTCCATCTCTTAAACGCTTCGCCGATATTGTAGCTCGCTAGGGCCTTGGATCACAGTTTGTCATCACAAATGTATGCGACATGGATTCTGACACCCAACAACACAGCAAGATGACATTTTCGATGTGTAACTTTAGCCCGCTACTCTGAGGTGATTAGTGATTGCCTCTTGTATTTCCGTTGTTTTGCCTCCAGCTAACAACGTGACGTAATCATGACGTCGGCTGTTTAAAGATCTATTTGGAAGTCACAAGATGTTCGTACTAAAACCATTCCTTTAAGCTGTGTATCACGAGAGGCTCTAGTTTTGTCATCATACATCAGTTAAAAGAAAAAAGACATTTTTGTCACGCTCATCATCTGATCTGGCACACACAGCAGCAGATGAAGCCAAAAGAAATTAAATAGTCCAATTTTTTTTTTTCCACATCTGTTTCTTAGAGTCGACTGTGGTGTTGGATTTCTTCTCATCAAAAATTGATACCCAGTTGTTTATTATTATCTCCCACACCAATGTGAAAGCAGGAGAGCAGCAGGCCTAATTGTCATTTTGAAAATGAATCAACACACTCAGCTCCAGTACGCTCATCTGGGTGCTGAATCCTCAAAACAGCTGAACAGAAAATTCATTAATAGAAAAGCACTCTCATCAAGTAATTGATAGATAGGTGGTTCAAGCAAACACCCTTCGGCGTGCAAACTAACACCAGCGTTTCTAATTGTTATTTTAACCGTGCAAAAGAAATATCCATATAACAAAATAGCCATGCATGATGGTTTCTGTCCTTGACGTTGCCATTAGTGGCTGCCAGCAGAAGTGGCTTTTCAAAGGGCTGCTGAGTGGCTTCAAATAACCATGTGAGAGGCCCTAAAGGATGTTGTGTGAGCTTAGAGAGTGTTAAATCTCCCGTACCTGCAAGAAATCCATCCTGCTGGTTGGCGTTAGCATTAAAGCATCTCTAAAAGCCACGAAACACCCTGCAGATACAAGACGAGCACTACAGACAATGTAATTGAATCAGGCTTTTGTTGCACAGAGTAACAGATGGTGAGTTGAACCAGAGTGAGATAACAGGAAGAATTAAATGTTGTTAGACATTTTAGGTAAAGTAGCAATGTGAAGCATCAGTCTATGTGCTGTTAAAATCTGAAAGAATGATCCCTATTGCAGACCAGCAAGTAGCAATCTCTTTGCATCCAAACATTTGTCTGATGATGCTATCGGCCCGCTGGATGCTGTTTAATGGGTCAAAGTGTGCTTTTGCAAGCCTTCTGTTTCTATGGAATGAGAGGAAATGCATTTAAAATGCTCCCACTGCTGTCTGGGAAAGAACAAAAATACACTGCCGCTTGTGTTTCATAATCTACTCAAAAATGGGCCATTTTCACTGCTAACAATGAAGGGATTAGAAGGAAACATGCCGTCAGACATCCCCGTTATGAAATCTTAAAGACCATCTCATGAATTATAACAGGGAAGAGTATCATTTTAAGGATATGCTGCACCAGCCTTATTAAGGTTCAAAAAGACTGGGAAGTATGCTTTTAAATGTAAAAACTTGTGTTTGAAGTGAAAAAACAAGATTGCATTGATGTCTGACAACCTCACACGTTCTTTCCTCAACCGTTATGTAATTGAATAATTTCTTTGAATTTTAAAATTGCATTTTCACTGTACTCTTTCACTGTGAAGGACTGCTCACACCACCATTTAAGAGAGCAAAATGTTGCATTGAAATGCATGAAGGAATGTAGAGCTGAAAACGGAGGAAGCTATTGAAGCATATTAGTGTATTGCACCATCCATTTTGATATAACCTGATCTACTCCTCAAGAGAAGCACGGTTTGTTGGCAGATATGAGACAGGAGTTCGTACGAATAGCTGACACCTCTTATATAAACTGTGTTATCTTATTGTCCTTATTAGCAATTGACTTATTGCAGTGTTGCCAGGTCCGCTGTTTTCCCGTGGAATTGGACTACAGATTACAGATTACATGAATAATTTTTGACAGGATAAGGTGTTTCAGTTGAAACAAGGTATTGCATTAACTACAGTAAATGCATATGAAGTAAAAACAGTACATTCATATTGTCTAGGCAGGGAGGAGGAAGAGGGAAAAGTGTAGAGAGAGCGAAAAGACAAAGCAACAGGTTAGTTTGTGCATCAGTGAATTGGTCTACATGTTCACAGAGCTTTATTTTATTTATGATAATATACTTTATTTATATCTAATTGTTGTTGTCATATTTTGAGTTCTAGTATTGGGCTGGTTTTTAGGCTTGTTATGATTGGCCATTGGGCTGTTTTTTTGGGCTGGTTTTGTTGTCCTTTGGGCTGGTTTTGATTGGGCATTGGGCTGTTTTTTTGGGTTGGTTTTATTGTCCTTTGGGCTGGTTTTGATTGGCCATTGGGCTGTTTTTTTGGGCTGGTTTTATTGTCCTTTGGGCTGGTTTTGATTGGCCATTGGGCTGTTTTTTTGGGCTGGTTTTATTGTCCTTTGGGCTGGTTTTGATTGGCCATTGGGCTGTTTTTTTGGGCTGGTTTTATTGTCCTTTGGGCTGGTTTTGATTGGCCATTGGGCTGTTTTTTTGGGCTGGTTTTGTTGTCCGTTGAGCTGGTATTTATTGGCCATTGGGCTGGTTTCGTCACACAGACCTGGCAACCCTAGGCTAGCGCATTAGCGGTTAGCTCCGGCTACACTAGTTCACCAACTAACCAAGCCAGCAGTCACTTTCTGGTATGACCAGGCTGTAGTTTTACATAAAAATACTTGCATTGAGTTCTTGTCCTGTTAGTTTCAATGAGAAATGCTAACAGTGCTAACTGTGTTCTGTTACAGTAACATGATGGTTAAAGCGAACTTATGTAGGCTAAAAAACGCAAGAGACAATTATGGGATAGTGGTTAAAATATAGTGTAACATTAACACAGTTGAGAAGAGCCACAGAGTCATCAAAATGATCCCGCAATGTCTATTTTGTAGCAATATTTGACATTATCTAAAGTTTGCAAACATTAGCTAACATTAGCTACCATAATAAACTGGACTAAATAAGGTGTGTGTGAGTGTGTGGAATTGAGCAAAGGTACATTTTATTGCTTATGAACTAGACTTTTCATTTGTAAGAGAAAGACTGTATTATTTCTTATTTTTAAAGTCTCATTTTAAAACTAAAACGTCTTCACTTAGAACAATATGTCATAATGTCAAAAGAGCAAACTGTTGTAGTATTCTGTATGTTGCAACAGAGAAATACTGCAGACAGTGATTCACTACATACAAATTGCCACAAGTAGCTGCTTTTGACAAATAGCCCATCGTCTTTCAGATGTATTTTCCTGCTTAGATGTAATTTCTGTTGTTTCTTCAGGCCACGATGTGATACTGTACGTGTCAAAAATGACATATTGCCTATGCAACATGTAACATAGCCTCACATGATTTAGGTCACATGTTGATCTGCATGAGAGGATATGTTTGTGTGTGTTTCCCTTTTTTTTTTTGTCCGGCATGTGTGTTTGTCCACATTATAATAGTGAATGTACGGCAGGCTCTGTTTTAAATGTGCTGTTTACTGTAAAACAGTCACCTCCTCACACAGATTGTATGTGGGAGATTGAATGACTGTGTGTGTGTGTGTGTGTCTGTGTGTGTGTGTGTGTGTGTAAGGGAGAGGCCAGCTGGATGGGCCTGGTATTGGGTTACAGAATGGAGGCATGGAGTAGTTTTTTGCTCTATGACGGTCTCCGATCAATTAAGAGGAAGAGTGGGGGAGAAAGCAAGGGGGGGGTGATGAAAGAAAGGGAGTGGATGAGGAAAGAGGAAATGACTGAACATTAAGTTGACAGGTGGAGGAGCAACTGTGGGAGGAGGAGGAGGAGAGACGGCGAGATAAAAAGTAAAAGAAAGACGGAGGATATTGCAGGGGAGAGGATGTAATGAAACGGCTAGCGATGTAATAACCACAACCGCTGCTGTGTCACCGAAGAAAGAGTTGATTCTTAAAGGAATACGCCGATGCTCGGGCAAATAAGCGCTCCGATTGAATACGTTTCACCTTGGTGGGTGTTCACTATTAAATATGCTGTTGTGGTTCTAAGGCAATGCAGTAAACAAAGAAAATACTAGACATGCAGAGGTGACATGTTGTGAATGAAGGAAATTGGGAAGGAAGATCAGACTTATTCAAGGACAAGAAAATGTCTTTTTTCCTTGCAGCAGTGCAGAAAGCTGCACAGCAAACCAACACATTATTATTCAACAAGTGAGAGTTACAAAGCTGCTAATCAAATGTTGAGGATGTCTCCTGCTGGGATAACCGCCTCCCATATTTGTTTACTAACTGTCTCCAATTTGTGTTTACATTTCGCACGACAAATATTGCTTTCTGAGGAGAATTTCCATATTTAAAATTCCTGAAAGTCACTCTGCGGTCAAGGAGAATTTTAGATGAAAGAGGTCCAGTAGCCCAAAGACCTGTGGAAAAGTCTGCTTTTATGTATGGTAACCTTTCATTTTACAGGTCCGCAAATTTCATGGTAATCAGGTGATAATTAGCAAGTAATCTATTTAAAATTCCTTTGGAGATTCAGAAATCAGAAATTACTTTATTATAAACATTATTTAATTATTATATTCCGCTGTTTCCAAATAGCTGGTAATTTATTTAACACATTTCCAGGAAAAGAATACAAAGTTAATTGTTATGCTTTATTTCCACGCCTGCTGATAAATAGATGATAATTAGCAAATAACTTATTTGAAATGTCTTTAAAAAACTCCCTGAATCATGACATTAGCTATCAGGTTACATTTGTGTAGACAATAAGTCACACAATGGTGAGATTTGTGCCTGATCAGAAGTGTCTTTTATTAGTTTTGGTTTTCCACCCCCCTATGAAGAGCAGCTGCTTCTCAAGCCTAAGGGCCCTATTTTAAGCATTAGATTCTATTTTAGCATACAATTATTAAATCATGTTTATAATAAAGTAATTTTCGATACATTTTGAGGTAAATATTGGGCTAATTTGGCAGTAATTCCAAAGAAATTTCAAGTAGGTTACTTGCTAATTATCACCTAATTACCATGAAATTTGCGGACCTGTAAAATGAAAATGTTACCAGTAGTATTTATTGATGGTGATTCAGGTGATTATAGGGAGAATAAGCAACAAAAAAGTACAGACAACAGAGCGTAGAGGTATGAACCACAGCGTGGAACACCCAGCTGGTCTCGGTTCATTGTGCCGTGTGGTGGAAATGTTTACTATTAGTGTCATTGGATTATTTAAAGATGGGCTTAGCGCACCACTTAATCTTTTGCCATGACTTAGCCTTCTCTCACGGCCTTTGTTACAGAGAGAATGAGACCTTTCTGTCTATATGTGTCCTTTGAATACAGCAAATAAATAAAGACTTTCTGCTTTCTGTTTTGAAATCCACTGCCATTAAAATACAATGCTGTTTTCAAGCAAATGTCTCCAGATACAGTAGCTGTTACTTTCATTGTTAATCGGTAATGAGTTTCACTTCAATCGATATTTTTCAGAAGGTGATTTGGAATTAAACTCTCAGTTTGTGAAGCTCCTTAATAGGAAAAAAATCGAGATACTGTCGTTATAATTATGTTTTATAGAATTTCATAGAAGTGTTTTAGCCTTAGAAAATAGAAAGAAAAGATAATTGCAAATTTCTTAAAAACTAGAAGTCTGCCGGTTAGCACAAACTTCTACCAACACCTGAATCCAAGGACATCATTCTTGTAATTTTAGGTGAAATTGATTTTGACCCAGCGAGCATCCCGTAGCATTCAGCCTCCATCTTTGACAAAATAATTTTTAACTAGAAATAGTTGATGCGACTCAAGTTCAATGTTTTTCAGCTCTCAACCACATCTAGTAAAAAGCTAGTAAGTGGACCTTGAGTGTGAGCTCCATTAATTGATTGATTTGGCCACTTTGGGGCGGTTGCCTTTTACACATCCAGCAGACACAAAGGCAACATTAGCATTCATTTGGAGTCGTGTTTTTGTCCACCTGGTGACTGTAAGTCCAATGTTCACTGTCCTGTGTTTTGTCTCCTTGGCAGCTAAATGCTCCACTATGTTCACCAGCGAGTTGCTAACTGTGTGTGATAGCCATTTAGCGCTCGCTAAGAAACATTAACTGAGGCAAAACACTTAAATTACGGATCATATAGCCAAAACAAGGAGCTGAAAGATGATTTATCTGCACAGCCATAGGCTACTGTATGAAGATCAGGAGAGAGATAAATGAAAGGCTTTAAGCATTTTGAATTAGCAGCACTGTTAGCCTACTGTATTTAATAACTTGATAAATGTGTTAACCAGCAGGATGCTAACTTGTCCAGGCTGGTTTCTTACACTGTTTGTAGTCTTTAACTACGAAAAGTAATGCACTGCAATTTGTGTATATCCCATGAAATCAGTTTGTGTGTAATTCATGTAATTGTGAACCAGGAAATATAAAGAGGGGCGAAAGCCGCGTAGGGAGGAGGAGTAAAAATACCGGACTTTTGCTGAGGAGAACGGTGTTCGTGCCCCAGAGGTCAACGTTTTTGTCATTATTGTATGTATTTTTAAGCTAAACCACGATCTTCTCCTAAACCTAACTACGTAGTTTTGTTGCCTAAACCTAACCAAATAGTTTCCTGTGAAGATGGAAGTTTATTTTGAAAAGACTGTACGCATTGACACATGTTGCTGGACATTCGTAGGAGAACGCACGAAAAAGAAGGAATAACTTTTTTGTAAGATATCATACAAATCGTTGTATGAGAATACGTTGACTTGTCTGTCTGCTGATTGGTGCTGTAGGCAGATACAGTCAGGTTTTTAAGCTGCAAAAGTCCTGCAAAACAGTGCAAGTGCAACCTGTGCAAAACCCCAAAAATGAGCTGAAAGACGCCAAAAGTCTCCGTAGAGTTGAGGTTGCAGAGTTAGGGGATAATTCTCTGTGGGGTCGTCACTACGAGCGACACCTTGAGAAAGAAAAGATACCGTCACTTTAAAAAAAAAAAAGCCACAGAGCAAACACTTCCATAAGCACTGAACACAAAAATACACCATCATTGTCATTTTAGGTGAGTTTTGTTTACCCTGAAAGCATTCCCTAGGACTGGAAACCAGTCTCTATTTTTATTATTTTAGTGAAAGGAGTGGAAGTTCCAGATCTACATAAAGTGTAATGAATTGTTCCCGGGGTCATCTGTTCACCAAATGTCATGAAAATCTGTTCATACTTTGATGAGACAGGCTAAGGAATACAATAAAACATCCTCATCAGAGAACACAAATATGTCAGAGGATGTGCTCATTCTTTCCTATGTCTGTCAGCAGGTCCGTCTTGGTGACCATTAACAGACTGAACATACAACTCTATTTACATGTTATATGCTAATACCCAGCCGGTCTCATTACCTATTCCCAGTACCTTCGCCAAGTGACGACTTCCCAGTATTTCCTGCTCTAATTTAAAGCAGCGGGATGATTTGTCCTGTTCTTTCTCGGCAGGTAAATTGCTGTTTACTCTTGAAAATCTGAAGAGGGGCGACGGGAGGGGGGATGTAGTCAATCACATGTGATAACATCCCTCCTCATTTTTTCCCTTTCTAATCAGGCTGTTAATAAGCACGATCATGTATTTGTTTCCTAGACTCTTTAGGATGTAGTGGATGTTTCATAAGGAGGATTAGATCACTTAGAGATGGACTTAAAGCGTCACTTAAACCCCTTAAGGTGATATTTATGGTGTCTCACTTCTGATAGCCGCTGTAGCTCCTTTCTACTATTTATACCTGTGTCTTTCTCTTCTTCATCTGCCTCTAACCCCTTCTGTCTCTTTCTCCCCCCTCCCTCCCCATCCTCTCTTCCTCTCTGCGTCACTGGATCTGTGCATTGAGCATGAGTGTGCGTGTGTGTGTGCTTAATGACAGAGGTGCAGAGGCGGCTTGGATGCTGGCTAAAACAGAAGCTGTCCTCCTCTCTTTCTCTCTGTCACACACACACACACACACACACACACACACACACACACACACACACACACACACAGACATAACTGTTATTTAAAGACTAGAGCTGCACTTGCTCAGTTGAGAATAAAATAAAGCCTCGGAGAGATTGATGGGTGGAGTAGACGAAGGGAAAGATGGAGGGAGCGAAGAGAGGGAGGAAAAGATGGGAGGTACCCTGGTGATGGAAAGATGAGAGAGAGAAGCAGGAGGAGGACGACGAAGGGGATGATGTCATCTTTTAACCCTATACCGCTCCCCTCTCCTCCCTCCTGTTTCCTCCCCAGATTCTTCCTCCTCTCCTCTCTCTGTGTGTCTTTCTCTCTTCAGCAGGACTATATTTAGCTTTGTGCAGCTGTGTATGTGTGTGTTTTTGATGCTGTTGCAGGGTGCTTGGCACTGCTCATTCTTACATATATGCTCCTTTCACTAAACCCACCCACCCCTCTCCCTCCGCTCGCGCTCACCGTCTTCTCTACGTCACATGCTGTCTTTTCCCTCTCTGCGTTTTAGGTCGTCAGCCTCCTTCCTCCTCCCGTGTATTTATAGGATAAATCTGCATTTATATTCTTATTGTCAACAGATCCCATGAAAAGACCGAAACCAACGATGAATTGATCCTACGAACAAGTAGCCAAAGATCTGTCTTTTTGCACTATTCCGTTGTCGTCCAAAATATATTAAAAACACATCAATGAGCCTGACTGTTGCACTGGGTGACATGTTCATTCATTACAATGAACATGGGCACTGTAGTTTATTTTGACTAAGTCCCACACACATCGTCCTTCTGCCACAAATACTAGCTTGTGCAACAAATGTGTATTAATCCATCACTGAAAATAGTCCCCAACAAATGCACTTTTTCTCCTGTTTGAGTATTGTTTCCTAGAAGCTACAGTGCGTAGCTGTTTTGGAAACTAATGACACTTTAAAAATGGGCTTTGGGGCTGAGTGTATGTAGTATAATTCATCTGCGATAGTTTATCTTGTGCAGTAAAGCGTAATGGAGATGCAAAGGCCTGAGGAAGTGGGGTTGAAAGGAGGGACAGAGAGGCAGAATGGGCAAGAATAAGCACAACTGAGGCAGACAAGTTATGACTAGTGGAGAGCGTTTCTCATTAGACACCACTAAATGTCTGGCTTAGGGCTGTCAATCGATTAAAATAGTTAATAACAATTAATCGCATGATTGTCCATAGTTAATCTCGATTAATTGCAAATTAATAGCGTATTTTTCATCTGTTCAAAATGTACCTTAAAGGGAGATTTGTCAACATTGTCTTTTATCAACATGGGGGTGGACAAATATACTGCTTTATGCAAATGTATGTATATATTTATTATTGGAAATCAATTAACAACACAATACAATATTGATCCAGAAACCCTCACAGGTACTGCATTTAGAATAAAAAATATGCTCAAATCATAACATGGCAAACTGCAGCCCAACAGACAACAACAGCTGTCAGTGTGTCAGTGTGCTGACTTGACTATGACCTGCCCCAAACTGCATGTGATTATCATAAAGTGGGCATGTCTGTAAAGGGGAGACTTGTGGGTACCCATACCATTCAAATATCTGGAGGTCAGAGGTCAAGGGACCCCTTTGAAAATGGCCATGACAGTTTTTCCTCGCCAAAATCTAGTGTATGTTTGGAGTGTTATTTAACCTCCTTGGCGGCTAGCTAGTATGGATTCCTTAGGTTTTCTAGTTTTATAAGATCGCTGTATCTTCACCCTAGCTTTAAAACTGAGCCTGCTTGATCCTCTGAAAGATTGATTGCGTTAATGTGTTAAAGAAATTAGTGGCGTTAAAACAAATTTGCGTTAACGTGTTATTATTGACAGCCTTAGTCTCGCAATTTAATGTTTCCTTATTTATTTAAAGGCCGATAATATTATACAGCACTCTTCAGTATCTGCAAAATTTAAAGTGATCCAGCAGCTTCCTAGACTGCGTACAGTATGTTATTTGTCTCTACCTATCTCCCCTTGGATTTGGAATGATGTGAAAAAATTGCTATTGGAGTTTTGTCCTTCGTCTGATTTTTTAATTTATTTTATGTCTTGTCGTAGTATGTGTGATTTGGGCTGTTGGACTCTGTATTACTGTTATTGTTACAACATTCTCTTGATTTTTTTGTAATTGCTTTTTTACCACCTACGGCTTCTGTTGCACTCCCAGCCATCCGTGGAGAGGGAATCTCTCATTGAGTTGCCTCTCCAGAGGTTTCGCACATTATTTTTCCTCATGCACCAAAGATTTTCTTTTACTCTATTTAGACAGCTACAGTAGGAACCGTTGTTGAGACATTGTAAGAGCATGATATTTGGCTTTACAAATGAACATGACGTGACGTGCAGGATGGACTTTGCTGAGAACTCTGTAATGTCTTTGGCCTTCAAAGAGCAAAACACACTTTGGTACACCTTTCTGTACGCCTCACCAGAATCAACACCTACACAACAAATTGCTAAAGTGAAGACATTACTATTTTCTGCCATGCTGCAACTTTTACCGCTAAATACCGCCAGATCTTACACACTGTTCCTTTAAAGGGGACATATCATGCTCATTTCCAGGTTCATACTTTTATTTTTGTGATTTTTCTAGAACATGTTTACATGCTTTGATGGTCAAAAAACACATTATTTTTCTCATCCTGTCTGTCTGAATATACCTGTATTCACCCTCTGTCTGAAACGCTCCGTTTTTGCGCCTGTCTCTTTAAGACCCCCCTCTCGAAAAAGCCCAGTCTGCTCTGATTGGCTTGCGAGAAAAATGTGGTGCACCTTTGTAAAGGTAGTTCTCAAACTGTGGGCGGTATATTCTAATGAGCCTGCAGTTGACATAGGAAGGGGAGCCAGATCTGATTGGCTTGTTGAATCACGTGATTTCTGACCCAGACAACCCACAAAAAACGAACTAGTTGTCTTTTTTCACAGATGGTAGGCACTCCAGATACCAAAATGTGTGTGAACAAGCACTGAAAAGTGAGTCTGTCCCCTTTAATCTTCTATAAATGGCTACTATGAAGTCTACTATACTTAGCCACACGTTAGAAAGTAGGAGGTTACAGTAATTTATTTTTGCCTCTTGGGGCCAGTGGTACAAGCTGTGAACGCACCATTGACATGTGATCTAAAGCTGAAAGACCCTAAAACGCTTCATAGAGTTGAGGGGAACTACAGAGTCTGGTGATAATTCCCTGTGTGTTTATCACTATGACTACTATTATATCCATTGATAATATATAAATATTGCATAGTGTCGCTTTAAAAAGGAAAAAAGTAGAGCAGTAAGTTCTTCATATAATGACCGAAGGGGGATTATAGACGAAAACTTGTAAATTAATCATTCTTAGTGCATGTGCATTTTGAAAAGATCCTTTATCTGCACAGTCACATGTAGAAGAATAAAATGAAGAGTAATACAAGGCTTGAGGCAGTTTGGATTAGAACTGATAGCTCACTCTTTATAAAAAAAACTAGTGTAATTGCTTTTCTTGCTGACTGTTTTAACATGCTTTTATAATTGCGGTAATGTAACTTTGGTGATGGTGTGCCATGTTGACGATATGAGTTTTAATCCCAAGGGACTTTCTGAGTTAATAAAGATGAAATAAATAAAGAAGTCAAATTTAACTACATGCATTTAATGTTTTGGATTTTATAGTCGCAGCTCGGCTTGTCACCCATTTAAAGAAGCAATTTGAATTGTCAGAAACATGAAAATAGCTCATAGTCATAAATGACTCACTTGCTGTGATTAAGATCTTAGTTAATATTCTAATCACTGCGCTGACATGATATTAAAAGCTGCTTTGAATGAATGGGTCTGGAGCGACCTGCGTCGACCTAATAATAGCACAGCACTGAGGAAAATTAAAATCCACCTCATTCAGTATTAACTCAGTTTGGTTTCTCCGCTGCCTCTTTGTGCACTGAGTTTGTGTTTTTGAAACATTTTCCTCCAAATGTAAGCATTTCCTACCTGTACCAGACATGATATTAATAGACGGGAAGGTAATACCGGTGGCCAGTTTAGCAAACACAGACAACCAAATTCAGTTTCAGCCCATTTGCTTTGCCTTAAAATATGTACCGTGGTCTGTCTGTGCCCGTCATCTCCCAACACTTCCTCTCTTTTTCATTTTCTTTTCCTTTGCTCTCTCCCACACTTGCTCTCACATGACCCACCAAGTCTCTTCGTTCGCTTCATCTTCCCTCTCTTTTTCTCACCTCCTGTCTCACTCTCTGTCTCCCAAACACACATACATGCTTTTTGTTTCCCTTCGTCTTTTCACCTCGCTCTGTGCTTTTCTCTCAGTCCCAGCACGGCACATCTTCATACAATTACTCTCCATTAAAAATGGATTAGATTTCACCTTCACAGTCTGTCTACAGAGGGAGAACAGGAAGGGGGGGAGGGAGTGGACAGTAAAAAGGGGGGCTATGAGAAATCAGGAGAGGTTAGGAAGGGGCAGATTAGGAAGGGAGGTAGAAGAGTGAAGAAGCGTTAGGAGGATGAAAAGACTGAAGCTGCAGCTATCTCAAACCAACCAAGAGACACAAATACAGAGGTGGTCGCCCTGCAGATTTAGACCCACATGCAATCTCGAAGCAAAGTCAGAATAAATAGTTCACCCTCTTAAACTTTTCACACTTTTCGTGACAGAAAATTGTGTGAACTTGTCTGTCACACATTTGTCCAGTCACTGAGAAATGGCTGCAATTCAAGAACAAATTGGCCACTCAGTACAGCTCAGTGGGCAGTCTCATAGATGTCATCACTAGATGTAAAATGGGCAAAAAGTAAGGTTAAAGAAAAGTTACAGAGAAACTTTATTTAGGTCACGTCATGAATTTTTGAATAATTGAATGAAAAAAAAACAAGAAGCAAGTCAGTCCCGGTATTCTGAGCTTTTATACATAAACATCACACAATCGTCTGCATATATAACAAAAGAAAAGTTAAGAGAAATTTGCCTGAATAGAGGACAATCTTGTAAGCTACATTTAACTGCTGATACATACATTTGCAAGTCAGAAAATTAGGATCATCATCTTGCATTTAAGTTTTGTAGGTGTTTAGTACTTAGTAGTGTCATCATTTAATAGGTTGCATCCGAAATTCCATACTAACATGCTATTTAGTACGCTAAAACAGGATGTGAGATTTTTTAGTATGTTCGTAACCTTAGTATGAAACCAATAGTACGCAAATTATTGCATACTATTTCCGATGAAATATTACAGTATGCAACGCTGGACACTACGTCGGCATAAATATCCCACAATGCAATGCGATAGTGACGACAATGTTCATAACAGATGTTGACGGACAGCTCTGTAACATCACTATTTTAAATGAATTCAGACTTTGATTCTCACAAATCATTGTTTTGGTCACATGAGGTTGGCACGGGTTACCATGGTTACACCTTTCCAACGGGCAAGGAGGCTCTCAGGAAGTGACGACGTAAATTACTGCTCAGTACGTCCGAAAGGATACATACTACTGTTTATTCCCACAAAAGTATGCTGAACGATAGTAGACATTCAGTATGTAGTGCATAGTATGTGATTTCGGAAGATGACTTAGACTTAAATCACCCATCTAAAGTATGGAAGGCATCATAATTGATAGAATAAAAGGCCACTTCCAAAGGTCTCAAAAGAGTGTATGTCTTGTGCCTCGACACATCAAGCAAAGGGCAGTCCTCGACTATTGTTGTGCAGCTTTGTGCCAAAGGGAGCAGATGGTCATGGTGTGCCCACAAGAGGTG
>CAKAKQ010013846.1:0-24658 GCA_916700675.1 Helicolenus avius
CAGACAACAGCTGCTCATAGAGAGGAGACGTCCTGAGGGTGCTGCGACATGTCTCGCTCTTTCTCCATCTCTCTTTTCACCTGTCTGCCTCTTCCTTTCACTGAACAGACGTACGTTAGACACACTGCCATCTCCACATTCACACACACACACACACGACTCTTTTTCTCAATGACACACAGACACACACACATCGGTGCATGAGATTCATAAGATATTGGCAGGCTGCCTGTGCTCAAACAAAACACTCAAAATAAACCAGGTGAAGCTGACTTTCTGATGGAATCTGTTGTTTGTACTTAGAAGGGTGTTTATGAAGAATAATTATCAGCAGTTAAATGGAAATGAAATGTTCTCCCTCTGCTGTTTTTCTCCCGAGCCACTGATGACAGCAATTCAAGTAGACGAGCCTTTGTATTAACATCAAAAACACATTTCTTGATATTTGCATTGGTGAAATTTGGTTACTTATGAAGTTTGTGCGATAGCTTTTGATCCATTTCCTCACGCGAAAAAATAGAAAACCAATTTCTGCTGAGTGATTTTTATCCACATCCTGAAGAACCACAGGCAGCAATATTATTTCTATTGTCACCACATCTCATTGTGTGAGTGTGATGTCTTTGTATCTCACAATAACATTGTAAGATTGCTCACATAATTTAAGATTGATGAAACCTTTTTTTTTCTTTCACAGACAAAAGCTCATTAAAGAAAGAATCTAAGTCCCTGTCTATTTAGCATTCATACGCAGTATATCAACATTTAGTAAATGGTTTACATCACACTATGATGTTAGGCAGATATGTATTAATGTATTTGTCAACATAACTCCTCTTGTGTGTGACCATAAGTAGAGGCTGGTGTATAAAAAGATAATGTAGCACGGTTATTATAATAATATAAAATATATATGGAGGAATATAGGTGTTATAGTTGCTGATAAATTAATAAATAAACTAATAAGCACTTAAACATGTCCTTATAGCTGAATGCAACTACATTATAGTGTGTTATAAACCATAAATTGTATGTGTTTGTATATGCTAAATAGGTGGACTTAAAAGTAAAAGCAAGTTAAGCATCAATCTGTGTTGCCTCTGATTTTTTGTCTCATAAAAACTTCAGAAAACCATTAATTTCACATTAAACCTGCAGTAGGCAGAGTGTTTTTGGCATCATTGGGCAAAAAATCCATAATAACCTTTCAGCGTATTGTAATTCAAGTGTTCTGAGAGAAAACTACGGCTCTGTTTTCAGGCTTTAGAAAATCTAGCCCGTGACGCCAATCACAGGTCATTTAAATGAGAGCGTTCCTATTGGCTGTGCTCCAGCTGGTGGGCAGTACCTGGTATTTCTTCAACTGATCTCACATGGCTGCCGGGTCACAAACTTTCTAATTTTACAGCTAAACAGTACACTACAAGACGTTTCGGGAAACATTTAAGGCGAGAAATAGTTATTACAGTAACAGTAAGCTGCCTAGTTTGACCGTTTAATCGGAGTTTGCGAGTGACCGTTTTAACAAAAATAACTTTTTTTAATCACATCTGCTCCAACTCTGCGCACTGCTGCTTTAATACAAATAAATCAATACAAATGAGTGGATGACAGATTTCTGAATGGTCACCCCATATTTACAAAAAAATGCTATACATTAAATCAAACGGATCTGAAATAAGTTTAGAAACAAGCTTTTGTTTATGTACTATTAATTACTTTCTTCACTTTAAAGGTGACCCAGTTCCAATATCAAAACATCCACAGACAGGGTGCTGAGAATTGAGTTGGAGATAATTACCGTACCTCATGAGAAGGATAAGCTGAAAAATATCTTCTGTCTATGTGGCTAAAAAGAAAAAATGATTTCACAAAGCAAGATTTCGTGTCCAACTGTGAGTAGGAATGACAGTGCTTGTACTGTCACCTTAATCGTATTGCTCAGTCTAGTGGAGTAAATCACTACGGTGATTTCACAGCTATTTCTCAGTTTGCTTTTGAATTGATGGCACATAAATGGACATAAAGGTGTGTCTTTTTTTTAACTTTTTGCCCTTGGTTTGTCAAAATAAAAAAGAGCAGGGATTGCAGAGGCGTGGACAGGGCATGCTCTGATCTCCAGACAGAAAGAAATCAATTTCAGAGTGCAAGCAGTTTAGAGACAGCCAAAGTCGAAACTAAGTAATGGTGTAAGACAGTAAGGTTGTAGAAAGGTCAGTGGAGTTTTAGAAATATAAAAGCCATTATAGAACATAAATCCATCATAACTATACAGTTTCAAGTGAAGACAAAGTGGTCTTTTTCCCCCCAACAACTCGCTCCAGCTCCCCTGGAGAGAACCCTCATCTCTCCCACGCCAGGTGGGAGATTTAATCTCTCCAGTGTGTCCTGGGTCTTTTCTGGGGTGTCTTCCCAGTTAGTCATGCACTGAGGACACCTTTAAACAGAGCCTGACATTTTCATGAGATGCCCAAACCACTTAAACTGCTCCTCACAATGCAAAAGGAGCAGTTGTTCAATGTCGAGTCTCCGGACTGACTGATAAATTGAGAGTTTTACTTTATAGCTCAGCTCTCACTTCACCGCCACATGCTCATACGAAGCCTGCCAGCCTATAACAACCTAATGCTCCTATCAATCTCACAAACATCACTCTACAATACCTCACCTGAACTCCTCCACTTGAGACAGCTGCTCCCCTCCTCACCCAGATTGAGCAATCAACATTTTTCCTGCATCACATTCAGCTTCAAACTGAAGGTCGCTATCCTTTGAAACAAAAACGAGAGCGTCATCCGCAAAACACAGAAAATGCCATCAGAGTGTCACCACATTTCAAAGTGTCCAACATTTGCATTCAATCCTATTTGTTCTCAACATTATTATAATTATTATAAGTATTTAGCGCACTGATTTAAGAAAAAATGTTTCACCCAAGTGTACATGTTTCAGTAAAGTAGGCTACTGAATTGAATTGCTAAACACCCATCCCCCCCAAGTCCAGTGTTGCCAAGATTTGGAGACTTTTAAGACTCCTTCAGCAACTTTTTTTCTTCTTCAAAAAAAGCACCAAGCGACAAATCGAGTGATTTAACTTGACTATTTAAGTTTCATTTTTTTCTCAAAATACCAGAGTGAGTTTATTCCAGTGTCTTCTCTCTATTCGTAACACTTCAGTTCCAGTCTGTACAACATCCTTCACAAAAAGTGTTTTTCTAAATTAGAAGTAAATTTACATATAGATATGATAAAAAAAAGGTAATGATAAAGCTAGTTAAGTTCAGCATGACTTCATTTTTTCACTTGCATTTTTTTAAATTTTGTATGTACAGTAAATAGTTACATCTAATAACATCACGCACAGTCAACTTAGTGCATGGTGTCACGTAACGACATCTAGCGACTTTTCGAGCAGGCTTTAGCTACTTT
Source organism: Helicolenus avius (assembly GCA_916700675.1). Classification (NCBI taxonomy): domain Eukaryota; kingdom Metazoa; phylum Chordata; class Actinopteri; order Perciformes; family Sebastidae; genus Helicolenus; species Helicolenus avius. Next base: position 3,430 of record CAKAKQ010013846.1, read on the forward strand.
CCATTGAAAATAGTTGGCAACACATAGGGCCACTGCTGTTCTTGCAGGGCACTATACAGGCCTGCAGTTTACAAGGATGGCAGATGAACCACAAACATTATCACATGTTTAACGCAAGAGCCTCTAACGTAAGCTGGAGCTCTGTTGGCTTCCACTCAGTGGTGAAATACTTAAAGGCAGATGTATTAGTCGGGAAAACTGCTTTTTTTTGTAACATCACAAACTAAAGTAGGCGTACCCAAGTCAGTTAATGGTGTGCTTCTTGGTTTTGGAAGTAATGCTCAGTTCCTACTGTACGTAGTTTGCAGGGCATGCTAACGTTTGCAGATCTGTCTGCTCTGAGGTCGTCAAAATTAGATTTCCACATGTATAACTAAAATCATAATAACACACTTACTGGATAATTTATAGAACAGTCTATATATAAAACTATTAACTACAGTATCTATACTACTGTATAAACCCGGTATTTCTGCACAGTTGCAGATAAAAATCAGGCTACACTAATATTATATTATACTATTAGTAGAATTAGATTCCAGTGGTGGCTGCGTAGGATTGTTTCTGACTTGTGTGATCCAAATATCTGCAATAACTCCAGAGCAAAAGTCCAAAAGTCAAAATGTATTGAAAAAAAGATAAATATAATCATTTCCAAAATTCACAACATGTTTTTGTCTAAGAAAATATTCGGATTCAATCCATATTTATTGCTGTTTAGCCACACTGAATCACTTTATTCAAATTGAGGATTTTGTTCGAGGACTTGAACGCAAATTTTTTTAAGGGTGATGACATCAGAAAATATGGTGGGTTGAGGGCTCAGTTTTTCTTATATACAAGAAGGGGGGGTGGGCTTCAAGGAAAATAATTTGGGAACCACTGCATTAGAGCCGATAAACACTGTTTAATCAATTCCTTACACTTTTGTGCTTGTGTTTTTAGTTTTGGAAAGGCTGATAAAAAGACACCACCATCCGTTTTCTTTAAATGCAGAGTATCACCCTCACTACAGCTCCATGCACACATAAATTCAAAGCGTAACAGACCTGCCATGCCTAGTTAAGGTTGCTAAGGTACGATTTCTCCTTACAGCGTTTCCCTGAGGCTACAGTAAGCCAGAGAGGAAACTGAGCTGGGTTTCTTCTGCTACTAACTGTATAAAATTTGCAGTTTTCCTGCTCCTCATGGTTAAATAAGTGTGCTGGCCGGCTGTGGCATTTAAAATAAAATGTTTATCGGTAAAGGGTATGTTGGCCTTATTGTTAAGCAGGCAGCTCATAGTCGGTGTGTGAAAGTTATGCTCAGCTTTAACCTATAATACACAGTAATGTCTTATTTGACAGTATAATTATCTAAATATCAAGTTCATGCAATGAATGTTTTATGCCCTATAATGTTGTATTAGTGGCACAAAATTGAGTGTTTCCAGCGATTTCATGGTGAAGGAATAATAATAGGCAAAGGTCATAATGTGGAAATACTGATAATAGTATCTATATTGTTCCATTAGAGTTACCAATCTCAAGGATTCAGTCCCTTTGCCCTGACCTGAAATGTAATCAAAGTTTATAACAGAAGTGTTTATGGACTCACAGCTCTGAATGCCAACATATTAACTGGTTTGCTTAGACGTTAATTTAGGATTAAGTGATGCTTTAACCTCACAGACCCTTCGGTGGGTTCATCATTAGAAATTCAAATCGTGAACTTTATGCAAGTCTATTGAGCCTAAATGTAAATTGATGCGGAATATGCTAAATTACAGGAAAATATGCATAAAATGATATATTTAGCTATCAAAAGCAAGGACAGCTGTTGAAACCTTTAGAGAGAGAATATTAAGAAGATGAGGTGGCAGACTGTCCTATACTCAGATGAATATGTGATGATTGGACGGACCACAGGAACCTGTGATTATAATCGACTCTTCTGGGCGAGGTTCTGTCCCTAGTGCTGTGATTTGATTACTAAATGAAATCTATATATTCAGGTCTGATATGACCCCCCGCCCCCTCTCCACAAGCCAACAGGGTGAAAATGAAACACTAGAAATTCCTCAACACGGTGCATGAACAGTCATGACTGCTCCATGTTGTTCCTATTGACAACAGTGCAACGAGTACTCCTATGCTGGAATAAATACTAAAAGTGTGTTAGATCGTGGTAACTTCATTAAAAAGATTAAGAGTCAATATGTCTGTACCAAATTCAGGGTCAATTCATGCAATAGTTTTAAAGACAATTCACTTAAAACAACAAATATTAACCCTGTGGTGGTGCTAGAGGAAAAGTCAGGGGATCACCAAATCAGACTCATCGTCCAGGACCCATGAATGTTTGCTCAAAAGCTGACATAGTGAATATAAGTTAAAACTTTGACCCGCTGGAGCACTAGATGAAAAGGTCTATATCCTATGGTAATATACAGTATTTCAGAGGTGGTGAGCTCGCCAACAGACTGACTTTACCAACCATAGAGCCATGCCGCTATAGCCTAAAAACAACTTAATTAGGAATATGTATCCTGAGCACAATATGAACAAAAATAATAATGCTCTAGATTTTGACACAGGGCCCTTATGAAACAGAGGATTTTAAATTAGCTAATAAAGTAGGGCCCACTTTGGTTGATATTGTACCTCAGTGGTGCACACTCTAATTAATCAAATAGCCCAAACCAGTTGACGTGCAGTAAACCTGTGAGAGTTGCCCACTTCCTTGAGTTGGCAATCCAGCCTTGTGAACATTGTAACAAAATATTTACCTGGATATTAAAAAAAAACAACAACAACTATAAAGCTGCAAAACAATTATTGTTGTAGGTTAATCTACAGCAGGAACTCCGCAAATTGTTAATACGCTGCCGGTCCCCAGCAGATTAACTCTAATGTTGACGAGACCCCCTGACCTTTCCCTTGCACCAGGTCAAATTCCATATTTATCCAAGCTGCGTTATCATGTAGTTGGCAGATTGCTATTAAATTTGATTTTCAAAGTACACAATTGTCTTGCAGTGTACAGATATGACGCTTTAATGCCATTATCTTTTATGTTACTTTGAAAATAGGGTGTCATACAGTCAGGCTGTTCTCGTACACCGCCTGTAGCTATACCTGCGAAAAGTAATGCAATGTAATTCATATATATCCCACAAAATCAATTTGTATGTAATCCACGTAATCATGAACCAGGAAGGATAAAGAGAGACAAAAAGCCAAAAACATCGGACTTTTGGGAGACCGGTGTTCGTACCACGTGTGAAACAAGACAATAATGTTGACTTATTTGTCACGTAACTTCCGTAATTAAGTACCGCCACTTCGGGAGTTATTTTATCCCAAACCAAGATCTCTTTCTCAACCTAACTAAGTAGTTTTGTTGCCTAAACCTAACCTAGTTGTTTCCTGCGAAGACGGAAGTTTATTTTGAAAAGACTGTATGCATGTAATGAGCGGATTTTGACATTGGTCACGTGTTGCTGGGCATTCGTAGGAAAACCCCCAAAAAATTAAGAATAACTTTATGTAAGATATCATACGAACCGTTATATGAGGATTCGTTGCTGCAGTATATAGTAGTATGGTAAAGTAAGTCAGTCCGTTTGGTTAATCTTTGATATACTCAAAGCTAAAAGAATTTGTTATAAAACGTAACGTCCCATTCAATGAATTTCAATATACTACTGAAGGTTAAGGCTGCATCTGTGCAAGCAATGCAATAGTACATTTCGAAAAGCTTCTCTTAAAAAACACCTATTCCTCCTGGTCTGACAACACAGCAGTTCTTTGTATTCGACCTCCGTAAGTAAACAACACACACTGATGTAAGCTTACATAAAAATGCATTGTCATGAGCCAAGGTCAGTGCTGTGGTAGTAAACACACAGTTCCTCAGCCATACCTGCCAGGAAATATATACTATTTACTTGTATTTCTACAGACACGCAGTATTGAAGATTAGGTTTTTAATACTTGGGATTCTTATTTTAGACAACAAAAAGATTATCATACCAAACAATGCTGAGTCATTGGGTTATTTTTCAAACATAAACTACAAAATTCTGCAACTGAGCAAACCTAAAACATGCCGCTGTTTGTTGTTTAAAACAGTGATGGGTGTTGAAGACATTGCTGATGATGAATCATCACTTTATTTTATTAAGTGACCCAAAGTATCACTGTCTGTCTTCATCTTGCACGATTCCATGTGTCTTGTGCAGCTTCCTGAAGGCAGTCAGGGGAGCTTCAAAAGAGATCTGGCCATCAAGGGAGTTTCAACCGGTTTCATCCTCGTCTTCCTGTTGCTCTTTCTTTTTTTTTTGCATGGGGGACAGGAAGAATTCCACAGAGACAGCAGCTTTGTAGTTTGAAGGGACGCTGGTTAATATTTAAATCAAACAAAAAATATTCTGAAGAAAATATATTTTTTTTGGGCAGTATACTGATTTGTGAATAGGTATATAGACCAAGGCTATAATAGTTTTGAATAGTAAAAATTAGTTTTTATTTTATTTTTTTGACTTTTCAATTTAGTTAAGTTTCAGTTTTTCAGAAAAGTTTAGTTTTAGGTTTTATATATTTAGTTTTACATTTGCAGCAGTTTGTTTTGTATAATGTCTCAGAAGTAGATATATGTACATACAAAATAAATGGTTGGAGAACTGTATGGATGTGGTCATAATGTTTAATCTTTGTGCTATTTTATGGTACATGTCCACAGGTGCGTTTTTATTTTTTATTTTTATTACAATACATTAACAAAACACTTTGATTTGTATGTTAAAAGAGTAGAGAGTTGACCCAGCCCTCCTTCCTCCTGCCGCACAGGGACGTTTTTTATCGTGAGGGATCGCCTCGCTTCCCAGCATTGGACGCTTGATGGGCTGCCATTAGACACAAGGCACTCAGCACCTGATAAGACAAACGCTCTCATTCGTAGGCTGCTGCTCCCAGCTTTCAAACCGGAACCAAACAAGCTCTTTCCAAACAGCTCGTTTGGTTCCGAAATTTTCTTCTGTTATATCACAAAAATATTTCACCAAAATGTGTTTCTGAAAACATTTCATGCGAGAAATAATTCATGCAGTTACTGAATCCGTCTTTATTTTGGATCGACAACGATTCTTTAGAAGTTTCTCGGGGGGTTCCAGACGCAGCGTGATTGCATAAAGTAGCTTAGACTTAACTCAACTTTATGCAAATGAGGAGCCGCCACATGATGCCCCATCTTGCGAATCGCGCCGCCGCGCTACCACAATGCATTGCACGACTGCTTACAAGTGCAAAAAAAGACGGAGGCTGTGGTCACGTACCATTAGAGTACGACGTGAAGCATCACACATAGCTCCTGGAAGGGCAAGTCAGTTCAATATCTGTGGTTCAATGTCAGAAGAATTGACAGAAATTCATGCTGTCTGCTTTTTTTGGCAGTCATATATTATAGTTAACTGAAATTGAAATTAAATAGTTTATTTTTGTTTAATTTTTTTTTTACTTAGGCAAAATTGTTTCAGTTTAGTTTTTCTTAAAGGATATAGTTTTAGTTTACTAAAAATATTTTTCACTGCTTATTTTAATTTTAGGTTCGGTTTTAGTTTACTATAATAATCCTGGTTAAATACTATAAAAGTAACACCTGTAAAAATTCAGATGCTTTGTGAAAAGGGCAGTGTTTGTGGTTTAAGTAAAAGAAAATGGCTATATCCTGGTGCACATAAAAATGATAGAGCCACCCTTGATCTATGCTGTTTTGTATGCTGACCTTGAAGAAATTCTTGGAATCGGTTTAGTCTGGAACGTGGTGCACCCGAAAGATGCTGACTCTCACTTTAAAGTTGAGAAGAATCCCCATCCCTGCTGCTCGGCGCTGTGTCGCTCACTGCATCAGTGCGGTATTGTTTGTGACCTGTGTCTCCTCCTTCATCCTTCTATCCACTTTCCTGCACTGTGTGAAAAACTTGACATGCAGTGCTTCAGCAGGAAGGATGGGCACTCGAGCAGCTCTATCATATACACTATATCATATATCCGAGGCTGAGCTGCTCCGCGGGTCCCAGCTTAGCGTTCAGAGGAGACCTGTTGTGTCGAGATACCGGCCTGCGTTATGCTATGCTGAGGCACGGCAGTGATCAGCTGTAATGTTTACTTGCTGCATTGCAGTCAAGGTCAGGGGATTGTGATGGCTGTTGCCCAATTTATGGGTACCACTTGAGACCTATGTGAGTCGAAGAGCTTTTGAAGAGCTTTTTTTTTCGTTTAGCATACACACAGACCGACCTGGGTCTGCTATTTCACCCACCACCTTTTTGAACTACAGGCTGAGATGGATGGGGATTTAATGGTAGGTCTACTGTGAGTGATTCTCCTTAAGCTTGACAGGAAAGGAGGATGTCTGGGTTAAATGCACACAACATATCTGACGGGATCATCTGTGGTTGGCTGAACATGTACATGCAAGCTGTTGGATGGAGTCCCTTTAGAGACTTCACCTGTGTTGATACACCCAGGCTAACCTTCGCTGTCATTGCCGTCTGACGTCTGTTGTGTTCTTGCTGCAAATACAGATTTTAATTGTTTATCAGGGTCATTATTATTCAGTCACAGTCTGTGATGCCGGCAGTAGATCCATAATAGGGGAGCAGTAGGGTAATCAATCACAGAGCGTCGGGCAGCAACACTTGACACGTGGCATCTAAAATCCAAAACAAGTCAGCCATATACGTAGCTCGATGGTGCTTTGAAGCTTTTCCAAATTAGTTTCGGGAGGAAACTTCAAGGAGAAATTTGCAGTGATCTCCAAAACACGGCCCTCCTTCAGACAGTATTACATCTGGTCAATCAGATTTGGGCAGCAGGAACATCCAGCCGATCCAGAGGGCAACTTTCATGAACCGTTTCACTCTCCAAAAGAGGCCTTTCCAAAAAGGTCTTAAAGTAGGGGAGTTTTAAGCAGACCCACCAGATGGTTTAATGCACAGAACCATCTGAGAAACCGTCCATGGAAACAGTTTGGAAAAGGGTAAAATATAAACTTGGCAGGTGATTAAATGAACCATCTGTCATTCAAACTCTTCGTGAAACCAATCGGGAGAAAAACGAAAACACCTTTTCCATCGAGAAAAGACTTCAGTGTCGTTCTTTGCTCCTCTTTCAATGAAGAAATACTCTCCAGTTCTGCTATAACTGATGCCATTGCAGCACCTACGCTAACCTCTTCAGGAGCCGCCATTGTTGTTTACAACAAACAGTCGTCTCTCTGTGTGGCGTCACACACATAAAAACCACACCCGTAGCTGCCAGTAGTTCGTCACAGGATGCTGATTGGTCCATTGTCACAGACACAAACGCATTAGTTGAAGCCTAACAAGATGGATTTTCGTGTAATATGTGATCCTGCGATTCTTGCGTGATCTTTTGACATCGCGAAGATCCAGCTGCCTAGCAATGAAGAAAGTTTGCCATAGATGTGTATATTGCAAACAAGTCACAAAGCTTAACAAAAAATCTAATTATATCAGGATTCTTCACGTATTAAAATTCACGGAATAAAAACATCTTGACTTTACCAAACTGTGCTTTTAATCTGAAAGGATCGCCTATTTAGAAAGCAGGCCACGATTTGACCTGCACACATTTATGTCTTCAATAATTCTGTCTGATTAGTTGTCTGCTCAGGTTCAAGTTGGGTGGAGCTATAATGAGATTTACATGAGGGCACCAATGTGCCAATATGAATGTCAAAAGAGGAATTACTTTTGAACTTTAGCTCATTTGTCATACTGTGGATCAAATGATGGTGTTATATAATATTGTGTTATACCATACAGAAGTGTATGATTTTGTATCATCTTATTGTACTGTTGTCTGGAATCAAATTACACGTTACTCTACTAAAATTGCATTATATAATGCTGTGTTACAATATCGTGTCAAGTTGTATTGTATTATAATGTAATGCATTATTTTAAAAAATGATAAAAGAGGATGGTCTGAACAGGTGTAACAAGCATGGGGTAAAAATAGATGTAAATCAATGTCTGCACATGCACACTCAGGCTCTGCAATCATTCATGATGTAGTCCACCAGATAGTGTGTTCACCACTTTATAGTGTTGTCCCAATGTTTAATTTTTGATGGCTGCCACATGAGAGGAATGACCTGAGTGGTGTTTGACATTGTTTTGATCTTGCCAACTGAAATACTATATCGTAATCTATATAGAATTTCCCCTATGGTGTTTAATAGCACGAGATTAAAAGGACATTCTGCAAGTAATTTGTACGTCACAATAAAAAACTACGTTGACGTCCGCATTTAGGTTGAGGCAACAAAACCACTTAGTTAGGTTTAGGAAAAACATCATGGTTGGGCTTAAAATAAGAGGGTAAACTAAATAAAATACAACAGCAACTTAAAACAACGCAACATAAATAAGGAAAACACGTCACAAACGTCACCAACGTAACTTACAAAACAAAAACATCGGCCGCCTGGTTAAAAGTCCTGGGTTTGTTGGACCCATCCACCTCCCTCACTTTTCATTCTAGCTCTGAGCGTAGCGTATTTACGCAGACACGTTTATCTTGCAGTCAGTAAAAACTACATAGCGTACAAATGACACGCCTAAAGTAAGAACGGCATTCTTATTGCACGCTAAATGCCTTGTGAATTATCGCGTCATTCATTTGCCTTTTCGTGCGACTGGGCTGAGTGAATAGGTGAATCATTTTGGACAAAGCCTTGGTTCTGAGAAGAGGTCTAATCAGGTAAAATAAGAACACCTGTGTGCTGGCGATATATAGGGCCAACAACTGCATGTCTATATTGACAGACCAAGGGAGAAATTAAGTAAATAAATAAAGCTAGGCTGTAGTATTTTGTGAGTGAGTAGGTTGACAACCTGTGTTTAAGCACAATTTATATCATATTCAGCTGCAAAAGATCTACTGTCTGTTATCTGTAGGCAACAGCTTCAAAGTTCCCTGTGATACTCTGTCACATCAAAAGGAAGTGAATAAAGGGAAATCACGGCTGGCGGGTTATTGAGTCGACATGTTGTTCTGCTGTGTTTGCTGCTCAGTCAAACAGGTGACAGAGAAGGATTTCCTCCATAGTGACAGGCATGTTCTAAAAACTGTTTCTGTTTTTAGCTTTCCAAGAAAAGCTGAGAGAATAGCCCTTAAAAGTGTGCAGCTAGAGAGAGAAACCTCTGTGTGCGCGTAGGCTGACTCACAGCAGGTTGTTTCTATACGTCAGGTTTCAATCTGGATTAACACCCCCTGCTGAATAAGATAGGTCTCTTTGTGGCATAATTAATGTGCAGTCATGAATAATTTGTCATTTTTCTCAAGGTGAGAAGGAATTTTTCAGTTAAAGACAGACCCGCAGAAGCATGAGGGAGAAAAATACGACAATCATTTCTAGACGAGGATTTCCTTCAAGTATCACAAGATCAGTTAGAAGGATATCATTTCTCACAATAAGCACACACACCGGGCCGCACCGCATCAACAAACGATTTGCCATTTCACTGTTTGCCGACTGCATTTAAATGCAGGATATAGTGAACCATCTTTGAAGTCTATATCAAAAAGAATTATACAGTCAAAAACCCTGTGAGAAGAGCTGAAAGTTTTATGCAACTAATGCAGATATTTCCTCCGTGTTAACCTCCTTCTTGTTGGTTAATTAACTAAATGACCAACAGCTAATGCCAAGAACAAGATACAGTTTTGTTTTCCCCAATTAGTGAACAGGAAAGAATGAGGGCTAGGAAGAGAACGTATCCACATGTTGGTCTCAGACATCTGTGGGCACATATTTAGTAAAATGCAACAACATTTGTTTGAATAAAAATGTCAAATGCTTTTGTCCACAAGCCAATATGTGCTTGTTGTTATAAATGTAGAAAGCTGTAGGGAAACACATTGTATTTGTATCATATTTAATATGGTTAAAGACCAGTTTATGTCTGCACACTTTTTATCACTGTATCAATTTCTAATGCTAGTTTTAGTCATTTTCATATTGTTTAATACTGTGTGGTGCCTAGATAGAAACACACAACCAAATCAAGTCAAGGAGTCACAGTCATTTTTTCTGGAAAAATAGCTCCACAAACTTGACTCGGTGCTGCTGAGACTGGTCTTAAAACCCAGTATAAAAGGAAGGCGTATAAAAACCATGACATTATACAGACATTCTGCGTGTCACGAGTACACATTTTAGCCTTTTTGCATTTGTACTCCGCTTTGTTAGGTTTAGGGCAGGAAAACCACCAACTTAGGTTCAGGCAAAAAAAACCCTACTTAGTTAGGGTTAGGGAAAATGCCATGGTTGGGCTTAAAATAAGTACGTAACCTAAGTAACATACGTATGGAAACAACATAACTCAACTACGAAAAACACGTTACAAGCGTCAATAAAGAACACGTGACAATCGTCACATGACAAACGTCACTAACGCAACTTACAAAACAAAACCCGTCCACCTTCCCAACCACCCACCATAAGTGGTCATTCTAATTTTTTATACTATGTCGCAAACTCTTACCGTAGCATTGCGGTCGATACAGGATAGATGGCGCACAAATGCGCCTTATCAGGCATTTATACAAGTTTTCAGGGAATGGGCAGGGTCTTGCCTTTATCTTGAACCCCATTACAGCATGCCATTTTTCTAAAAGCAATTGGAACTTGATGGAGCAGCAGAAAGTAGTCAATCCACATTTGATTGTGTGGCAAAACACTTTCCATGACAGTTCACAAAATATATTCACAAAATAACCACAGAAAAGTATGATTTATGTGAACTGTTGGAATACATTTGCAAATGTGAGCTACTGCTTAACTCTGCAGCGAAGCAGAGGCAAGCCAGAGACAGTCACATAAAATGTGCAAGTTGACAAACAATCTGCATTCTGCCTAAAAACCACAATGACATAAAGGTGCCACAGGTAGCGTTTGAAGCTTTTTGAATCTCTCACTGTTAGTGTTTTTTGTTGTTTTTGCAAAGATGAGTGATACCCAATTTTGTGCCCGCCGTGTCTACATGATATATATAAACCAGCCAGAGTGGGCTATTCCATAATAATCAAGTGTGTAAATAGGCTGTGGTAGCAGCAAATCAACCCTACCTGTAAACATGACAGATGGACCGAGAGGAGAGGCAGCGACCCCCTCGCTTGCTTGGAGGGAAACCACACGGATGTGACAGAAAGCAGAAATTCTGAAAGACAGAATTGTGATTAAATTAGTGGGCAGGGGAGAGGTATAGAAACGCTGGTTGGTTTTTGCTCATCCTACCAGACTTTCTCCATTTTATCCTTGTTTTTGTGTAATCCTCGGATGACGCCTTGTAGTTAGTCTAAATTTTTTCCCACAGCACATTTAATTAGCTAAACAAATGTTGATGAATCCATCTAGTCGGAAAAAGTGCAGGTGGTTTTGAACTCTTCAGTCTGAAAAAGACAGCAATGTCATCTGCACTACAGCCCTCAACGAAAATGAATGAAAACGTTTCAAGGAGAATTTATGTATTTATTGTTGGACCATTTCCTATGTAGATGGCAGCATTTCATTATTTCATTTTAGATTGCTTTATCGTCGATGGTCTTATCATTCATGAGTCTAAAGCCCTTGACTTTGGGGAGAGGATAGTTAGCTGAAGGCTCAAAATGATATTGCTTCAAAAAAGACAATGCTTTCTCTTTGGACAGATTCTCTTGAACCTTCGGTGTCTTTGTTTCATATCATTTTCACATATTAAAAAATTGCCCTCAAGTAGCAGTAGCATCTGGGTGTCCTGATTCAGAAGCACAATACAAAATGAATCCCGCTACACGAATGCAATCTACATGATTACAAGAGCAGTCCACTCCTGGAAACTGATCTGTGATGTCAGAGATCATGTGCATAGAGGGGATTAATATGGCAACTGCGTTGAAAGACCAGGCTATTCACAAGTGTTTTTAATCACGCTGATATATCTAAATCAGACAGCTGCTGTCCGCACATAAATCTTCCTGCTTCGATTGAACATTGCCTCGTCTTAATTAGCAGAGCAATCCGGGGAGATTATAATCACCTCCAGGTTGCATAATAAAAACCACGCATTGTTTGCATTCCTGAGATGTGACTGAGCGAACCGCTTAGGGATTTACATTTTTAAAATTAAAGATAAATATGGAGATAAGGGAAGAACATGTATGGGAGCAGATGGGACGCTGTTGGAGAAGAATACATGAAAACCAAAAAAGGAAAAGAAAAAGAAATATAGAGACAGAGAGACAGATGTAATGGTTTATCCAGAATGGAGATTCGCCATTGTTATTCATAGAATTGCATGCTTGGATTAGATAGAGGTTTCTCACTCACATAACATTCTCATGGCCTGAAATTGCCACTTAATTCAATGACAGTGCAATGAGATCTGGCATGATTACAAGGGGGAAAAAAACAGCATTGGCACAGCCTGGCAAGGCTGGGACATCTTTAGTTATTTTACGAAGATGAAGATCGCACAAGTAAGGTTTCTTTTAATTAAACTTTGCATTTTAATATACCTAATCTAACCACATTTGACTTTTTTTGCATAAACTGTATTATCCCTAACTTTTATTGCTTTATTATATGTTGTTTGGCAGCATTTGAGAACTAAGAGTGGAGACAGAGGATGAAAACTGAAACTAATGCAACAAACCTGGGTCAGATTCAAACCCCATGTTCCAGTTTCATGGTTTGTTCTTCAGTCCAGTGAGCCTCCAGGACACCATAATCTCTTTCTTCACACAGTTTCCCTTGAAATAAAAACCCTGTTATTATTACCTGCTGGACCGAACAGGGCTGTATCACAATCCTCTGATAATGAAATCTTACTTAATGCATCTTTAATGGTTATACAATCTTACTGGAGTTGGAATGTCAAAGTATAAATATATGTAAGCTCTATTATTAAAAAGGTAATTTTAGCCAGACTTTTGTCTTATATTCATTGTAAGAAAGGAAGTTTGACATGTCTGCACATCCACCTCACCACACTGTAAACCTGCCTCTCAGAAATAAATCTCAGTATCAATCAAACACGATTCAGCTTCTGTTGATAGGGCAGATCAGTGTGTGAGTCAATCCGCGGTTTAGACTGAGTCTGTAAAGCTCAAACACAACCAGATAATCTTCGCTGACCGCCAATTCTGGCAAAGCATCTGATCCCCCCCTGTGGGTACCGATGGCCGGTGTCCTATCAGGAACAGTCCTCGTCCAGAGGCGTTTTCCAGAGATAGCAGACCCGCAGGAGAGCAGGGACATTAAGTAGCTGAAAGGTCTGCGAGGAGCTGAATAAACATTGAACTCAATAATATTGAATTTGTCTAGCAAACTCTGCATCTCAGGGAAAGCTTATTACACATGCAGAAACATCTGATTCTGCAAATTAATCATTTGATACTTTAACAAGAGCTTCACAGATACAAGATTCATTTCTGACTACTGGCCAGTATACATGTGTCTCTCAGACTGACATCTTGTCAACACCGCTCCTCTGTGCACACATGTGCCTCTGCAGAACCGCTTCGATGTTTTCTCCCAAGAGCACAAGATCAAATGAACAAAAGTGGAAAAAAAGTCCTGCAGCATTAACGCTTGGCAGAGAAACATACGACAGGCGAATAAGTACTGTTTATTTAGCAGTTGAACCAATAAAGCACTGCAGAGGAATGCCCGTCTACGCGCGATGATTGTAAAAGACACAAAATGAGCAGAATTTCAATCCAAGCTGAGCCTGACTGCAGCAAAAATATTTATAAGCAAAGAACAGTAAATAAACCCTCGGCTGGGAAATGAACACAGAAAAACTATTCATGCATAAATACATAAATGCATAAATTGTTCGGCAATGGATTAAATAGAAACTTCCTAAAGTAATCTTTGTACTAATAAATGCTCAAACTCAACTCGGCTCATTCAGAACTGATGCATTTCACTCCCGTTCGTAATGTAGAGTAACAGCGTTACACTGCTGCATCTGCTTCACATGTGTCGACCGGCGCTGTCGGGATTTCCCATCCTGCTTCACAGTGGTAATTGAAAGTGTGCAGGAGGTGTGAGGCCCAGTGCACAGGGACTTCATTAGTAAAGGGAGAGATTTTTACCTGACCCATTTTCAGAATACCCTGAGTGCTACAGAGAGCTTTTTTCTGACATCCCAACTCTTGTTTTGACATAAAGAGGAAGGGTGATTAATTTATTGCTATGGCATGTGAATCCACAGAGAGCGTCTCTGGGTCTTTTTTGCAGACCTCGAGTCCAAGAGATCTGCAAGGCCAAGGTGAGAACGGCTGGTGATCAATCTCAAATACATTATCAAATTCATGCTATAGCTTTTTTGCCCAAAGCCTCCAAATCTCCCCCATGATGCAAATGTGCTTAATTCTTTGTTTATTCTACTAAAAACATCACATGAGGATGCAGTAGGGAAACTCTGAGCTGACTGTTCCAGTCAAGCTGAGACAGACAGATGTGGATCATTTAAAGATCTCCCCGCTGATAGATTTATGCAGACAAGCGTGCGGAATTGTCTAGTTTGGAAATCACTTTGCTTCGAGCTGACTGTCCGCTCACTGGAAGGAAGCAGGCGGGCATGAGCGGAATATCAAGTGTCACACAGATGGCAATCATCGTTACCGTTGACGGATGTAAAATTGCACCTTATGAAATTAATCACAGGGTATTCATTAGGAGTAACCTTTTAATTATGTAAAAACTAGATAAGGAGTTATTGTTTACCTGCACAGAGAAACAAGCCAATTGACAATGACCTTGTGTGTGTTTATTTGAATGTGCAGGTACAGCGATACATGCATGAATAACTCCTGTGTTTACATTAACAAGAACAATCTTGATCCAGATCCCAAACAGCAGAAAATTGTTTACTGGATAATGATTTTGTCTTTGGTATGTCACAGCATAATCAAATGATCTCTGAAATTAAACAGTTGTCTGTCTGCCTGTAGTCAAGGGAAAGTTTTGCCTGCAAAATTCCGCAACTTGATGTTCAACTAACTGAGACACTCATTATCGAGAGTATACGCTGACAGAAGTGTAGCCTCAAATAAACTTGAAGATGTATTACAATATGGAGCATTTTGTGGGGGAGAGAGAGAGAGAGCTGTGTATGTGACAGACACTTTCAGGTATTTTCAGTGGGCAACCTTTGGATCTGAAATTGCTGAAGTGCCTTAAACTTGCAATCTTCCTGGGCGCCGAAATGGCTCAGTTGCTAGAGTGGCCGCCCAGATAACGAGGCTGAGTCCTTTTTTTTCGCCCCCTCTCTCTATCCCCCTTTCTAGACTATCGAATGTCCTATCAATAAAAGCTTGAAAATGCCCGAAAATAATCTTGGAAAAAAAAAAACTTGCATTCTTTCTAATAGCCAGCAGGGGGCGACTCCTCTGGTTGCAAGAAGAAGTCTGATTGTATAGAAGTCTATGAGAAAATGACCCTACTTCTTACTTGATTTATTACATCATCATTGTCAACATGAGTTTATGGTCTCAATCGCTAGTTTCAAGTCTTCTTCAATACAGCATGATGTTTACTTAGTAAATTATGGTCCCATTTAGAGTCAAATAGACCGTAAAGCAGGGGATGCTTTAGGGCGTGGCTACCTTGTGATTGACAGGTCGCTGCCACGGCGTTGTCTGGTCTAGGAGTTGTCCGTGTTTTCGTCTTACAACTTTAACCCTTTCATAGTGTGTTTTCAGTTCATGAAAATTCAAAACTTTTTGTTCAAAATTCAAAACTTTCAATTCAAAACTTTTTGTTTTTTTTGCCGAAAAATGTCTTATTCAGCGTTCAGTTGTGTTTAGCTCGACCTTCTCGTGTCACTTCTGGTTGCAAAGAACCAACATGGCGACAGACAAAAACCAAGATGGTGACAGACAAAATGCCGAACTCGAGGCTTCAAAACAGCAGTCCATAAACCAATGGGTGACGTCACGGTGACCACGTCCTTGTACGTTCTTATATACAGTCAATGGGTATATTGCCAAGTTTCTTTTTTATTACCAAGAGTAAGATTCATTGTAGAATCCCCTCCTAAAACTCTCTGTCTCATTCGGGGACAATGTTGACTTTATAGCTATGTTCAACACAGAAATGTTGTGTGATAATGACTCCTTTTCAGACATTAGCTGTCGGCTGTGACCAAAGATTAACATTTTGAAGCCTGTATAACTTTTTTCGGTAAGCAATGATTATGATTCTGCTACCCTTCCGATAAAATTGTCCTGGAGTTGTGTCCGATCCTTAATGAGTCTGGAGTCGACAACTGGCACAGACGTAATGGGTCATGAAAAAGCTTATTTCATTCGTTGTCAACTAGGGAGGCAGATTTTGATTCATCCCAAATCTGCATACCCAATTTACATTTCAAAAGGCAGCAATCCTTTTAATTTCCATGAAATTGGGTGTCTATTAGAGGGTGACTGAGATACATGGAATACACGAATCAGCCCAATGGGATTCTGACTCGGAGGACATCACACGTGGGAAATAACCATGCGGATTACTGATATGTCAACCTCTCATTTTTTCTCCCATTACCTCCCAAATCTTCATAATCAATATAGCTTATCAGACAAATAGGATTCTAACCTTAATGTTGTCTTTTTGTATAGTCAGGGGTTTCTGCAGTGGAGCGGATAGAAAACTTTCGTGTCATATTAGGTCAGGTTTTATAAAAATAATCGTCTTTTTCTTATCAATCGTTCTCCAATTTGTTTTAGTAATGGTTTTGCAAACGCCCTCGGTGGCTTGCTTACAGATTTAGTGGTAGCTGGAACGTTTAATACAGCAATATGATATTGCCTTTTACTTCTGTTGCCCTGGGACCACAGTCAGAATTATGTAACTTCTTATTCTGCTCAGATGGATCATCCTCTGATGTTTCCTGGGCAAGCCAGAAGTATTTTCGTGACCCAATTCTCTAAATACACAATTGAGTGCTTGCATGACGGATCTATGAATGTAGGTCAACACTTTATGGGTTGGTCCTGCTGAAGTGAATATGTCCTGACTACACATACTTTTTTTCAGAATAACTTTAACAAAGTTGTCCATACTCCATCCAGTCCCTGCTATACCAGAGGACTTTAATTTTGAACAGAGAAAAGAGATGATACTTCTGTTCTGTCTGTAATATGTGTGATCCAGAGGCTGATATGAACACATTTGTTCCTATATGAGAGGACACTCTCACAGAAATCATTTCTCACGTAAAATGACATCTCATATTCTCTCCCTGATACACTGTCTCCACAAAGCTGTTCAAGGAGGTCACAAATTTAGTTTGCCCGTCTTGTCTCTGATAAATAATAATTCCCTCACCTCTGGCTCTGTTCCACCTGATGTTAAGCATGCTCCTACAGACAGTCTGCGCCCTTCTCTTAACTCAAAACAATTCATTGTAGTGTGACTAAAGTTTCAGCGTGACATTTCGCCATGCCACAGTGCTGAAATATTCCTCTTTAAAGCTCCTCGTGATCTATGTTTACCATCTGTTCCTTGACAATGCTCCATATTAGGCGTCCTTACGTGCTGCTTCTGATACAATCAATCAACAGCCTTAAAGGGTAACTTCTGTATTTTTCAACCTGGACCCTATTTTCCCATGTTTTTGTGTCTAAATGACTAATGGGGGACAACAACGTTTGAAATTGGTCCAGAATTGAGGGAGTACACTGCAGACGGTGGTCGCTATGCGGGCTGCAATGTAGGGATGCCACGGTCAGGACATTTTCCCACCGGTTCATAAACTTGTGTTACAGATTACACCGGACATTATACAAGAAAAGATGACGCTCAATATAGAGTGCTTACTTTGATCTTTGTCGTTGAATGGTCTGAATCATCATACCAAAAGTTTACAGATTACCTCATTAACGTTATGGTTCCCTAGCACTGGGTTTAAATCCAAAATATTTCCAAATAGGCGCTTTTGCTTTTCGCTTTGACACCAAATCCTCGGCCGTCGTCTTGTCTGTCAACCCTCTCTCGTCCCATGATAAGAGTGTGAAATCTGAGTCTTACTGCGCTGTGCTGACACTCCATACATAGCAGATGCTTTCGCTTTCAGTTTATAATTGTAGCACCCATCATCCGCTTATGTATTGATAAAACATTTAGTATTTTACAAATTTGTTTTTTTTTAAATTTGATGACAGGGGCGCTGATACGCGGAAATTAACTTAATGTTGTATTTTTTCTTTTTTAAATAGAAAGTTATGTAATATGTGTGTGCCCCACCTTGCAATACCGGTAACACCAACCACTGTGGCAAGCCTACTTCAATGTCATCATATCGGGAAATTGCGTCACCGTCAATCTACGTCCACTAAACGTGCTTGATTTTGCCATGACAGGCTCAGATTATTATAAGTGTCTGACAACATTATGGAAAGAACCCTACAGAGAAAGAAAACTTTTTTTCTTAAAGCAACACAATCTGCCTTCCAGCACCTATTCACCTCACTAATAAACACAGTATATATTGATTGTTTAATACATGCAAGAAACAAAATGAAAAAAAAAAGACGAGAGCTTTAGAATTGTTTTTTCTTCTGTGGACAGAGGCAGGCGAGCTGTTTGCTAAGATAACTGCCTACTGGCTGTAGTTACATGTTTAGTGAACAGACTTCAGAGTGGCATCGATCTTCTCATCTAACGCTTAACAAGAAAGCAAATAAGCGGATTTCCAAAATGTCAAACTATTCCCTTAAGAACCTGCGTGGCATTTTGAACTCTACTCTTCACTGGTTCACAGTGAGCTCGGTCAAGTCAGAGGCTAAAGCTGAAGATAAAGATAGGGGGCACAGCTTGTTTGAAAAAAATAAACCTGAAGATGTTGAGGGGCAGATAGAGGGGGGCAGAAATCGCTGATGAAGAAAGAGATGACAGCAGATTAACAGGATGAAAAGATGAATTGGTCTTGCTGGAAGGGCAAGAGAGTACAGAGGATGGTGGAAGGAGATTGCAAACAGCGACCGCTGAAGGAGAACGAGGTTAATCAAATAGTAACGCACAATGACGTCTTTGTGGAGAATCCAGTGTTTGAATCTAAACAATGTTTCATTTTCCTATTAAATCTCTTGGACAAAGACAGGGGATGTTGAAACAGAGAGAGAGCTTTAGAAAAGCCTGATAAAAGAAACCCAAAGTGTGCAATTACACGGCTAGTTAAAGAAAATTAATGGAAACTCTTAATTTGAAAGGTCATCTGTAACTTTAAAGCCATGACAAAGCTTTCTCTCGCTCTCGTTCTCTTTCTCAGACATATTTTGAGAGAAAGTATCAAAAACATGCCTGAGGACAGAGGAGGCACAGGTGTTTCTGTTAACAGCCAGAGAGTCGAGGAAAAATAAAACACGAAGAGGGTTCGGAAATGCAGCTGAATCCAAAGAGCACAACAGGTGTTTTTACTCTTACAGAGACTTCTTTATATCAGTTTTCACAGCCTGGTTTATCTTCTACAGCAGATGGGTCAAACTGTTAAGCCAGTGTCCTTCAAAGAGAGTTTTCACTCTTTTGTCTTTGATGAGATCTGCATCCAGAGGACGTGATTACGGACCATGATAAGAGGCAAAATTAAAATACGGGGACTGTCCTTGTCTGGCAAAAACAGCCAAGCAAACCGTGGTGCTAATAGCCAAAAGGGATAATTGCAATGTGAAAGGCAATTTTAATGACTCAGTTTTATGACTCAGTGCTGAGAAGACGACGATGATCATTTAAAGGCAATAACTCAAAGGCGAACATTTAAAAACCATTTATTTTAACATATCCTACAGCTGTCTTTGGTTCCTTTAGTTGTTCGAGACAGGCAGGCGAGGA
Organism: Helicolenus avius; assembly: GCA_916700675.1. Taxonomy (NCBI): domain Eukaryota; kingdom Metazoa; phylum Chordata; class Actinopteri; order Perciformes; family Sebastidae; genus Helicolenus; species Helicolenus avius. Next base: position 23,317 of record CAKAKQ010013846.1, read on the forward strand.
AATTTAATATGCGAGTCAGAGAGGTTTTAACTGTCAAATTCAAATATAAGCTGTCTACAAATTCGATATATACTGATAGTAGATTCATATATTTATTGTTTTTGCAGTTAGTACAGAGGAGATGAATGCACTTGTTTTGTACCAATAGGAAATGATGCAAGGCAGCCACCAACTGATGTCAACTAGGTGGTGTGGAGACAGGGCCCTTTTTTAATAACCAAAGTAAGACTAAGGAGCCGGTTATTAATGAAACAGTGGAGGAGATTAAATATTTAGGAAACTTTTTGATTGCACTTTAACTTTTACAGCAAACACAGAATACATTTTTATAAAAAGCAATACAGCGCATGCATCTGATCAGGAAATTAGATTCATACGATATGAGCATCTTAGAGACGGTCTACAAACGTCTTGTTGAAAGTGTCTTAACTTCTATCATGTGTACATGGCAATGGGCACCTGGGGGCTACGGACAAAATTAGACAATCCAGAATTACAAATATGACGAGTAAAATTATTGTGAAGAAGCAAAAACAACTGGGATGTATACAATAAAACACAGGCGAAACAAAAAGCCAGACAAATTGTGTCTGATCCTGCTCATCCTCTTTTGAAAGAATCTATAAAACAAACTACAGATCTGCCGCAGCAACCAAGAGCATTTACAAAAAGTAAATCATACCAAATGCAATAACTTTACTAAATTCATAAACACCATTCACACTGGGACCATGTCCGCTATTGTTATCTGTACTGTGCGTGTTGTGCTATTTATTGTATTTACTGTGATTTACAGCATGTTGTGCTATTTATTGTTAGGGCTGACTTGAATGCTTCGAAGCTTCGGCCATTGCCATGGTATTCAACCTCTAAATCAGTATTCGAATGCTTCGTTTTTTATTTATTTATTTTTGTATGTAATAATAAAAATGAATAAATCCCCAAATAGCCCATGAAATAAGGAATAACCCCACAACATTATTAATTATTCATATTCAACATTAATTATTATTAGTTATTCTCAGACGTATCACTGTTTGTTGTGTGTAGAGGTGCGTGTGTGTACAGTGGTATGGCAGCGGCGCTGTCCCGGGCACTGAAACAGGGGAAATAGAGACAGATGGACAGGAAAACATGTCAGCCTGCTGCGCTGCGCCGTGAAGCTTCGAATACCTTTATATATTTTTCACCGAAGCTTCGAAGCCCCAAAAATGGTATTCGGGACAGCCCTAATTTATTGTATGGTATTGTGATTTACTATGACGTGTTTTAACCAACATGTGAAACCGAAAGCAAATTTCCACATTTGTGGATTATTAATATTATTAAATTGCAGCTTTGG
>CAKAKQ010013848.1:0-10461 GCA_916700675.1 Helicolenus avius
CATGAACGGGCACTGCACTAGTCTAACTAAAATGGAAGGAGCCTCTTTCTGCCTGTCCTTTGATTTTCTCGACAACCGTTCATCCGTTTGACTTCACTCTTGGCGGATGTATTGCTGAAGACCGAAGGAAGTGCAGTGTGGAGTGAGAGGTTGTTTGGATGAGCGGTTCTTGAGAAAGCTGTAAGCAGCAATACCAGAGGCCAAGCAATCGGCCCGTTCTGAACAGGCACATTTTGAACAGGCACTGCACTACTCTAATCAAAATGCACAAAGAGGTTTGATTCAGAGGGTGAACGCTCTTGAACCTTGAAGGATTTCATTCTCACTGCCGAGATATATTTCTTTGTAGCTGTCAATCTGCACAAAGAAATCTGTTTCAAAAGAAGCTTTTTTACAAATGTATTTCTCGTCCTAGCCAAGGACTCCCGTCCCCTCCTCCTGCGTTAGCCTTTTGCACTTATGAACTACGTTCCTCCTTAATACCCTTGTCCATTGATGACAGTTATACAACACATTTCCTAAACAGTATGGTCAACACCGCTTCTGTCTGTGTGTGCTGTTCTGGGTCAAGGGCTCAGTTCAGGACAATGCTGTCTTGCTCCTCTCACATTACTGTGCTTAGTTACAAAACAAGCTGATGGCATGGCTTTAGTCAGGGTCAAACACTGTCGTCCATCTCTATAGATCAAATTCCATGTTGATGCAGAGAACTATAATTTAGCTCTCATTATGGCTCAGTGCTGGTGGACAATACATGTACAGCACAAGGCACTGGTCCAAAGCTGCATAACACTCTTTTTTTGTGCTTCTACCAGAAAGATGGATGTTGTGAGAATGCTGGGCTCACATTTCACAGATAATGGGAAATCAAGTCAGTGTATCAACAATCGGGCCTCAGTATTTCTTTTTGTGTTATTTAACGCTCGTTGGTAGGCTGACAGATGATGGTTTGGTTGTTGTCAGGACTTTATGCTTACATTCCCACACTGGCAGATTATAGCCACTAATGGCTCCTGCTGGATCCTCTGTGCCTGCGACCCACTTCTTTATCAGAGTGATTATTGGAGCTGGGAGGTACTGGCAGGGTTTGGTAATTGGCATATCAAATTTCATTAGCTCTATTTAGTCACTTTAGAAATTCCTATTTGCTTAAACTCTACAAAGCGTTCTAAAGCAATGCATGCAGTGGTGTTTTTATTTTTTGAGTTGTGGGCTGATAAGTTACAATATTGTTACCTCCATTATCCATAAGGGAAGTAGTCTGTAATAGCCGTATAATTTTGCAGCATTTTCGCCATCATCAGGTCAAAGGTTTGTGTTGTCCAATATTTTGGTTTAGGACAAAACTAATGACATTCCCATCATGGTAAAAACATGGTCAAAATGGGTCGTGTCTAGAAGTTAATCCCAAAATTGCAAAAACTCTCGTGAGACTCACTAACCAACGACCTATCGTAACCCTAACCATTCAAGGTCAATGCCTAACCTCAACCATCTTGCGAGAGTTTTACAACTTGAGGGTTACGACCGTAAAAAAAGATACCTTCTAAACATTATCATGTTGATGTTAGCTCTTAGCGCAGAGCTTAACTATAGCCTCACACACAGTTGCTAGCTATTTAATGATTTAACCGATGCCAACAGTGTGCACAAGCTGATCCTCCAGTAGATGTGGATGTTCAAGGATAAGTCAAAAGAGTATTTCCATCAACACTGACCTAGCTCACACATGATTAAACATTTGAAATAAATCTAAAAGTCTGTGTCACATAACAGCACAATAGAAACCAAACGCACTATAGTTGTACGAGTGATGAGTAAATGAGTCCTAACAAGGGTATATATTTTGGCAGGAGTTGTTTTTATTCATGTCGCTAAACCTGGGTAGGTCACCGTACTTTGTTCCAGTGTCATTTCTGTTTACAAAAATTCTTTCAGTGCTTTGAGCCGATGTTGAGGACACACAAAATGTTCCAATTATGCAAATGGGATACAAGCTTATTAGTTTTGAAAGGTATGAACAGGGTTTGTTTATAGAATGTCAACTACACAAACGGGTGAGAGGACCGTAAGCTTGTTGGCAATTATCTTTAAAAACAAAAATGACTCAATATTTTGGTTTGAAATGTATTTACGTAACCAGTGTCTTTAAGAAAAGAGGGTCCCCCCTCCTTTTAAGCCTACAGTTTCATTCACTCTGAATATTTCACTACAGTTTAAAAATGTATTCAAATGGATGTGGAGGAATGATGACCACAGGGAAGAGGTGAGTGAGGTCCGCTACAGCGAAGATAAGATTCCGGCAATTACTGCCAAAGGTTTTATTTAGAGTTGAGTGGAGGAGTCTCTCCCCAAAAGTCTCTGGAGGTTTGTAATGCTGGCACTCCTGACATTTTTACCACTTCCAGTCGAGATGAAAAGTGTTATGGGCTTTCACAGAGCTTCTACAATCTACAAACTTGCTAAATTAGCACAGAACACCAGGAATATTGATAATAAAGGCAAATATATTGTTAGCATTAAATTATAACTGAAATGATTAGTCAATTCATTGACTAGTGGATCATCTGAAAATTAATCTGTAACAATTTTGATAATCAATTATCAGTTAACTTTCAGCAAAAATTGTTCCAGCTCCAGAAAATGTGCAAATTTGCTGCTTTTTATGGTCTTCTATGATAGTCAACTTATTATCTTTTGGGTTTTAGTCTGTCGGTTTGACAAAAGAAGGCATTTGGAGACAATAACTTTGGCTTTCGAAAGTTGTGACATGATAGATGAAGCTATTAATCACTTAAAGCTGCAGTTGGTAACTCCGAGACAATATGATAAAGAAGTTATTTTTATAAAATGGTCACTATATCCTGACAGTAGTGCTTGAGACGAATAATCTGTGAAAAAAAATAATGTTCCTCCGTGTCCTCCTGTGCTCCTAATGACATTTGGAAGATTTCAACGTGCCCGAAGGAAAACAACCAATCATAGCCGAGCAGTCTCTGGGCAGCTGTCAATCACTGCTTGCGAAGCTTGTGAACTCCGACCATACGGTCAAACTAGGGAAGGCTGATCAAATATGAATAGATATTCTGTTACTGTAATGCCTATTTCTTGCCTCAAATGTTTTCAGAAACATACTTTAGTGTACGGTCTGGCTGTAAAATGAGAAAGTTTGCTCCAGTTGGGGGGCGGTGCTTGGTTATGGCTGGACTGTTTTCAACATGGCGGCCGGGTCACAAACTTTCTCATTCCTTTCCTTAGAGCGTGATGCAATCTTGCAAATTCCATTATGGGATCGCTAGTAGGAGGCAGAGGAACATGATGTTTTTCACAGAGTATCTGTCTCAAGCACTACTGTCAGGATATAGTGATAGTTTTATAAAAAAATAACTTTTTATCACGTTTGCTGAAAGTTACCGACTGCTGTTTTAATCAAGAAAATAATCAGCAGATTAGTCAACAATGACATGATATTGCAACTTTGTATTAAACTCAACTGGTCATAGATAAATAATGGGCTTGTTTTCCAAAAAGTGAGCAGGAGTGCATGGTAAACAGGTGGTGACAGTTATGATTTTGTAATTAAAATTTGTAATTTTCTTGCTGTGCTGTTGCAATGTGCAACCAGTGACCGTCTTGAAGGTAAGAAACGGATTCATCCATCTAAAAAGCTATGGTTCTTTTGAGAATGGTTGGCAGCAATACAACATTTCAATGAGCTCAAATACACAAACACGTTGGTATGCTCCTTTAATACACTTTGTAGATTCTTCCTCTTTGAAGATCCTGTACTTCTTATATGCAGTTCTTAGTCACACACTTTATAGCGGACTTCCAGGGAGCACTCTGCAGCTTCGTGCAATTCCCCAATTCATTCTCATCACAGTAAGTGAAAGTGAGAAGACATTTGAGTCCCTTAAAGGGAAAGTCAATTAAGGAATCCTGGATGATTTATTGTTTGCTGCAAATACATTTTCTACTTGCCATTTGACACCAATTTTACAACTTATTTTAATTAAGCCTATAGGCGTTATCAGAAGTGCTCCTGCAGCACTGTATTGGTGTCAGTGTGACATTTAAAGCTTAAAGCTTATGACACAGATTTATGATACCTTTTCAGTGTTTGAATGAAATATAAACCATCAATCTCATTTACCTTTGGCAAAGAAAACATCTTGATCCTATCAAAATATGTCTGAGTCAATTTGACAAATGAACTATAAGTAAACAAAGGATGATGCTTGTCTAATGTAGACAAAATAACTATCTGTTATATTCAGATTAATGCTGCTCTCCAGTAAAGTAGTACGGTAAATACAGTAATCATACAACTCATTATTTCTTAGTAAGTCCTGAACAAACAAGTGTGCTTGGAGTTTTCACTGCTCAGGAGTTATGCATATTGACTAAATCTCCAGTTAACAATAGCAAAGTGCTGTGATAGAGTAGCAGTGTTGCTGGAACTAAAAACAATCATGGAGCAAAATTATTAATTCATATGTTGAATTCATGGATACTTCTTGTTACGTGAATGTACAGCGCAAAAGCCTAAAGCTGTTGAGGATTGGTTGACGTCTACCGAAGTGCCTGTTGTATGAATAAAGTATAAGGGGGCACAAATTAGACAAAAAGAAGCAGAGGCCAATATCTTGACTGTTAGTCCCTCAAGCTCCAAAAACACTGGATATTATCATCAGAGGCTATTTTCTTAATGTTTGTTCACACTGAATTTTTGCAGTCCGTGCTTATTCACCCCCAAAAGCCAAATTAGCAATGCAGTGTGGCATGTGTCTTGTGTGTTGCAGCTCAGCCTCAGACTTTATCTCAAAACATACCAGGAACTCAATTCCGTTATGGTATTTTCCTGCAGACTCCTTTTTTTCACGTCTCCATACATTCATTCAGTGGAAACATAAAGCCATGGAATGACCCTGTAACAGCTAATACTGTACCGCAACTCTCCTTAACAGTACACACCGTAAAATTGTGACAGAATCAGAAATGACGCAGACCATAATGTTGTTTTAAAATAAATATGCAAGTCGAAGAATAATTGATCGTTCTATTAAATCTCAGAATAAATGTAGACCACAAAGAATAAACAACTACTATTTTGAAACACATTCATCACAGTCTATCAAAGGCCTCCATGCTCCTGTAGTGTGACAAATGGACCTATTAGGTGCTAATTAGGCCTAGATTAAGGTGATGGAAAGCAGTGACAGAGTGAAGGATGTACTTCCACTGTGAGGAGGCACGGGGGGCATGACTAATAATGTTTTTAGCCCTTAAGTCTCGCTCGTGACTGACAGTTTTGATAGCCTCCAGTGTTCACCATCAATAGAGATGTTTCCCAACACCCCAGAGAGGTCATTTCTCCCAAGGCTGAGGAATGAATTATACTTTTGAAAGGGCCACATAACAGTGTAACAAAAAGAAACAAAACAATTTTCTGTCTCTTGGTTGTGTTTATGTTTCATAAATTGAATAACTAAGCAGGCTTCTAGAGCCAAACTGAGGTTTTCTGTGTTCTCAATGTGTACTGGCAGTGATGTAGGACGTTTGCATGTTCTGTTACACTCTGCATCACATCCTACTTTTCCATTTTCTACAACAGCGTAGCAAAAGGTTTTAGATTAGCTGCCATGACGTTTTGTACAGACATTTATGGTTCCCAGTCAATGAATCCTACCTATAACTTTGATGATCCCGTGAATTTTTACCTTGTGCCATCATGATGTTGATATTTTGGGGGTTTTGGTGATATTTTCGGACAGATTTTGGATGCATTGTCATAAGATTTTCTACATACATCCATGGTGACTTGTGGATGAATCCTAATGACTTTGGTGATCCACTGGTTTTTCATCTGGCACCACAATGAGGTTGACAGTTGTAGTTTTGTGTGAAATGTCGTCAACTAATGGACGGATTACCATGAAATTTGGTACAGACCTTCATGTCGGCCTCAGGTTGAACTGTAATGAGTTTGATTGTCCCCTGACTTTGTCATCCAGTTCCATTATCTGGTAACCTGACCCGCCAGATGGTTTGTTTACACAGAACAATCTGAGAAGCCGTCATTGGAAACTGTTTGGAAAAGGGTAGGCCCCTTCTAAAAAATACTAGGCAGGTGATTGGATGAACCATCCGTCAATCAAACTTGTGCTGAAGCCAGTCGGGAGAAGAGCGAAAATGTTTTTTGGGGAAAAGCCATCAATGCCGTTCTTTGCTCTTCTTTCAATGAAGAAATACTCTCCGGCTCTGATATAACTGATGCTATGGCAGCATCTACGCTAACCTTTTAGAATAACAATAACAATAATAAAAGATGAATTCTAAATGCTGAACAGAACATTTTTCTGGATAATATGTTTGACCTTTTTACTTCTAATTTAGTTTAGCTCTGACAAGATGACTCAACTATTTTGCAGTGTGGCAAAATGATCTTTCCTGTAGTACCTATGCCAAATGAGCCTATTTAGAAATATTTCTGCTGCTGGAGTGCTGCAGCTGTGCAGTGTGGCGAAGTGGCGCTCACTTCAATGAGTCTGCCTGCAGAAATTCATTATCTTGAAAGCAAGCGTGGCAAAGACCATGGCCAGGTGGTATGGGTAATTTCACATTTCTCCTGTGCCCTGTGAGTGAAGATGCCACTTTGTATTACCTCTCTGTAGTGGAAGAGCACATTGGCGCGGCCTGTCCAACTACATCTGAAACGAGCCTCTGTTGATAGCCAGCTGATTAAAAGAGGAGCTCTAAAGTCCTCTGCAGTAATCCATCTTCACTTTCTAACTGCAGCGTACCAGCAAATACTTTTCTGATTGGGTTTCATGACTGATAGTATAACAGCTATTGTCATATACAGTATTTTCAAGGTTGCAACAATGGTCACAAACACAGCAGGTTGTTTTGTTGAGCTTGTGAAGTGAATTGTCATCAAATCTCTCTCTCATACTGAAATCCCAACAGAGATTTGGAGGCATGTGGAGTGATATGAGCCATATTGATCTTGTTGCCCAGCACATTGAGAGCCATATAGCTGGGGATCATTGTACTTGAGACTCTACTAAGGCTTTGTGTGTGTACTGATGCAAAAGAAAGAGAAACTCTGGAGCACTGGGCCGTGCAAGGTGGCACAGATGTAATGGTGTTACAAAGTCTGTTTAAAAGGAAGTGCTCAAGATTAATGGGCAGGGTTGGTAATCTTGAAAAACTCTTTTCCAATGAAAGTAGCTGGCAGCACTAGCTCCAAAAGTTGCTAAATCTAGCCAGAAAGTTGCCAAGTCCACCACATTGACAGTACATCCTTTCAGGCCTCCACCAAAATTATCATTATGAACGTAAACACGGAACATGGCTATTGTTAGTACTCACAGCTGTCAAGCTCAGCAGCTCCTGGAAGACTCCTGTGATGCGCAATGAGTGCACGGGCATTTGATTTATTGATCTCTGTCGGGATGTAATGACAATTTCAACAAATATAACAAAAAATGTATTTGAACAACACAACCAGCCCTACCTTCAATCTCTAACATCTGCAACCGCATGTCATCATTATCTGAAGCTGCATCTTAGGAGGCTAAGCCCCTTATCTAACAGAGATGTATCTTTCAAAATTCTCAGTTTGTAGTACACTCACATTTTGTGTAAGCTTAGGGTGGAAGCAGTGTGCATGTGTGCACCCAGTTCATCACAGGTGGGAGTTTATTTGCTGTCTTTCATCATCACTCAGTCAACACACACATACACTACCAACACACTGTGCTCTTTCAACCGGCTGATGCAGAGTTGGCACCATTAATACCCGCTTTGCTGTCCTGGACACTTTGCTTTTCCATTGTTTATACTGGAGCAGCAGAGTGATTGTGCTAATCAGGTGTGGGTTAGACTCTCAACATAAACTCTCTGCTGCCGAGAAGTCTACGAAGAGATTAGAGGACAATACGTCCCAGCTCCCATCGCTCGCTATGAATGGGAATCCAATTTAATTTCAGATAAAATGCATTATTTATATTGTCTCTTACACAAACATCAATGCAAAGTATTTGCGTTGCAGCGTGTAGCAATGTTTTTAGCAATGTTTATTACCGGTGGTGCGATAAATGTAAATGTTCGGTGGACCGCAATTTCATCTGTTTGCAGCTGATGTTTCTTGTAGATGCAAAACAAGGATGATGAAATTAATACATGTGGAACACTGAAATTACCAGCCTGCTATATGCATGAGGCAGCAAAGTTAGCTCAGACCAGCCAATATACGAAAAGTTAATTTATTGGTAGGTGTTATAAAAATATGTATGGAATGATATCTTTTTTTTTTATATAATGGCGAATTAAAAATCCCAGAAAAGGATATGCAATATAAGTCAGTGATATGGAAGTAATGATGTGGTTAAAAAAAATTGAATTGGAACGAAAAGGAAAGCCACAGTATGTATGTCTAGTAATACCAATCTAAACCTGGCCTCAAGCAGTGGAGATGGAGAATGGCAAGCACGGTTTCTCATTAGGTGTTTTCCAGCGTCAGTGGGTATGTAAATAAGGAGCACTAGGGAGAAAAAAATAAATATAATAATAATAATCAGAAGCTGAAATTATTTATTTTTTTCAGTATCATATCTCTGTTTGCCAGTGCACCATGGTGTAATATTGCAGAACATAAATTAAATACATTTGTGGCTGGCCAAGGGTCACAATCCCATTAACTGTGTCCTAGTATAGGTAGGATTTCATTATTCTGTATCAAAACATATTTCAGGGGGGGAAAAAAGCAAAATAAATTACAGTTTGAAATGAGTGACAGTTTGTCCAAGGACAAACATCAATGTATTTATTTATTTTCTAAGCAAGCTCACCTTGATATAGTATAGTACATAGGGTGCTGCAAGAGTCTGGTAAACAGACTTCACAAAGTGACTTTCAAAGACAGTAATACTTTGAAATGCACTGCCATCTTGAAATCCAATATAACATGATGGTAAAGACATTTGTAGCATTTTTCAAACCAGGGTCCAAGTTTGACTTTGATTATTGGACCTCGCCTGGGCAGCCTACGTCTTCTTTCATGACACAAGGTCATTGGTTCTTTGCTGATCAATGAGTACCAGCATTGGAAAGGAATAGCAGTTATAACTAAATGGTAAATGGACTGCATTTATATTTACTGCGCCTCTCTACCTCACCGGGCAAAGCACTTTTACAATTCGCCTCTCATTCACCCATTCACACACACATTCATTCACCAATGCATGGCATGCAAGGCTCTGACCTGCCCATCGGGTGCAACTTGGGGTTCAGTGTCTTGCTCAAGATGCAGACAGGAGGAGTTGGGGATCGAACCTCCAACCTTGTGGTTAAAAGATGACCCGCTCTAACTCTTAAGCCACAGCCGCCCCTTATCTCATAAGACAAGCGATGATGTGTTTAATATAATTTATAGTGATTGGATGTTGAGGCTCTGCAAAGGATAAATTGAGCAAAAAGGTCTGACATGAGTGCCAGTAATTGCAGCGACGTGATCTGTACTATGTAAAAAAAAATGACCTCTTCCTGGTTGATTTAATGCATCAGTATAAATTAGAGTATATTAAACTGTGGATCTCCTCTATGTAGGGCTCAAGGACTTTTTACAGTAATAGCAGGTAATGAAAAACATGGCTGTGTCCGAAATCACTCCCTATTTACTACATAGTGCACTATACAGTATGTGCAGTATTGTCCACAATTTTATTTTAGTGTCTGATTTCTGTTTGTGAAATGTATGCACTATAGAGCCATCAAATATTCCAACAAAATAAGTAGTGTCCACGGCATGTACACTATTTTCTGCTAACAAATGTATATTTTGCATTGAGTCATTTTGTAGAGGGGAGAATTACAGTCTTGCTCTGGTGTCAGTTACAGCATTGTTTCTTGAAGTACAGGTCAGATTTGTACCACACAGTACGATGTTAATACGTTACATAATATGAGACTCTTACGGCCTTTTTAAACGATCTGTAGGGCACGGTTTGAAATGCATGGCGCAAGTGTATTTAGGGCGTGTCCAACTTCACTTTTGTGAGTTACACGATGCATAATCTGGGCGCAAGGGACAATGGGGTTGTATTTAGTGTCTTAATTAATCATAGATGTGTTTGGGCATAACAAAAATCAAACCAATCAGAGTCATCTCCCATTCCCTTTAAAAGCCAGGTGTAACTGCACCTGGCGCATTGCTCAAAAAAATGGCGAATTTAGCAAATTGGAGTAGCGAGCCATTTTCTGCAGTGAAAGTGTTGTTTTTGAAAGGCTAAACGCCAACAAATGTGGATTGAAGCAGAATATTTCGTTGGATAAAAAACATATTGGGAATTTTGGGAAGAATTAGATCTACGGTACAGTATATTTTTTCAATAAATCAAATAAAAATAAATAATAAAAATAAAATAAATAAAAACACTAATCCAAATGATATATACA
>CAKAKQ010013849.1:0-25443 GCA_916700675.1 Helicolenus avius
AGCAGGAGTGCTAGCCGATAATCGAAATCCCTGACAGGGGTCGCCGGGTCGACGAGTGTGTTTGTGAGTTGTTCGTGTGGGTGCATTTAAAAAGAAGAGGTGGGTAGACAGAAAAAGACGTATAAAGATGAAGAGACAAAAAAAAGAGAGTGAGCCAAGTAGCAGACGGTGGAGGCTTAATGGGGTGTGTTTGTGTGCGAGCATGCCAACTTTCAATAGTGTGATTGCTTCTGTGTATTGAAAATTACAGACACAGTTTACTCATGTGAACATTGGGCAGCAGATCTGAAACCTGCCCCTATTTGAAAGGCTTTTGAGGCAGTTCTTAGCGATCAATTTCCCAGGGTGCCGCTGGGTGTGGAGACCCTTCCTGTTTCCCATCACGATACTCAATAAGCGTCTGAAAGGGCTCAGGCCTGTGGTCAGCTTCATTTCTCCAGGCCAACTGACTGTGACTCCTTTCTTCACACCAAGTTGATGTTGATTGAAGCAGCAGGATGCAAGGATTTTTCAGATTTTATTTATTTATTTTTTTGCCACTTATTTGGTTCAGCTAGATCTGATCTTTGGTATCAATAGTTTAGTGTCCATCTATATAGTGGAGATCATCATTGTTAAATCAAACGCAACTACAACTCCACTGTAGTCACTGAAATCTGAACCAGGAGCATTTCAAATGGATCTATCCGCAACAAGTCTATTTATGCAGTTTCATAGTTTCCATAATAAAATTTGTGTCTGCTAACTGATCAAAAGGGAAGTGGTGGTGACCATTGTTCTGAAAACCCCACAAAACAGCTGCTGTGATCCATTCCTTTGGCTCTAAAATCCAGCAAGGTCAGGTCAGATACTTGGCATTCCTTCAGCAACTGAAATTACTTGGCATGTGTTAAGCGAGTCACAATCGCTCAATTGTCACATTTTCCTCAGCAAAAATGTCATATTAAAATTATGAAGTGCTCAAATTCTTCTACGTGGGACAATGGAAGATACCCATTTGGCTCGACTATGGACAGAAAATCTCTGGTAGAACAAAGCTAACAAGCTCTGTAGTCCAAACGGTTCTCGAGATATGCGAAGGACATACTGTACTCACAGACAGACAAAGATTCCTTACTATATAGTTAGATATTGATTAGAGCAGCTTTAACTAATCTTACAAAAGGGTAGTAAATACAAGAGAAGTCAGTGGTTGATTGATTTAATTTAGAATGTGGAAACTATTTTGCCATTTGGTTGATACTTATATTTTGGTTTGGTTAAAGTTAAATTCATAAATACCGTGTGTAGCAGGGGCTGGATACAACAACCATGCAACTCATTAAAAAAGCTCAGCAATAAATATATGTTGCTTTCAATGCGAGTTGTTGAAGCTGTCAAAGTGCAATTACTGCCGAGTTGAAATGACACTTCTCTGACAGTGTCACAGTCTCTTATTGAAAGGATATTGCATTGGATAATACCGTGTGTTGAATAGATGGTCATGTTAATGTTTTTAAGTATAGGTTTCTCAGAGGCAGCTGAACCCCAAATGTAAGCACCATTAATGTCTGCTCTTGCCTGTGGCAAAGATTAATGCGACTTCTTTACTTTGGTGAGGCACAAGTTGAAGGGGAAGTATAGAAATAGTATTTTTAAAAGGCTCTTAATGGAAAATCTTACAAGAGTGATACATAAGACCCAACAGCGTCTGTTTTGAATGCAGAGCACACGTTCTAAAGGTGGAATGAGGAGGAATAGGTGTTCATTTGTGAAGGTCGGCCCGACTGAAAGCCGCAATCCATTTGGGAATGAGGTGAATGCACAATTCTTCGCCACAATCCTCGCCTATCCATTCTGCTGGATTTCACGGTGGCCCCTCCGCACTGAGACCAGGAGGCACTTGCATTTCACACTTAGAGCTGTCACCATAGAAACGACACAAAGACATCTGCTGGTGGATGTTGCACATAACTTTCTGTTCTGTGTCCAAATTAAGGACAAACGTGTGGACACACTTCGAATAACAAAAACACAGGAGCCCGAAGGATAAAGGCTGCCCACGCAAAAGGCATGAAAGACGTCAGACATGAAAACTCAACGTTCCATCGCAAATGCAACGGGTGTTAAAAATGTCAGGGTTATATCAACGTGGGCCTGTTCGTGTGCTTTTAAGTGTCCCCGAGTGACCCTGGTGTTTGTGTGGGTCTCTTACCTGATGGATGATCTCAGACACCGGCAGCTGGTCCACATACGAGTACGTCTGTTTTTGCAGCTCTCCATTCACAGTGCTGAAAAGACAAAACAGCACTCTTTTAGCATTTACCTGAAGTAAGTAAATTGCACTTTGGAAACATCAAGCTTTTGTTACACGGGACGCCATTATTCAGCGATGAAGAAAAGCTGTCAGGAAGAGGAACGGACTCCAGTGTTTCTGTGTGATTAACAGAGCATTTCAGAGCTGAGCAGAGAGAGAATGACATGCAGTGCAAATTGATCCGAGTGAATCCATTTTCTTATTGATATATTTTTTTTAAATCTTCTTGTGGAACCATAAGAGAGTCAAAACCATCTTGGCAATATGTGTATCCAATCCTGCATCTATCACTACAGGCAACAAATGGAACAATTTTAAAGTGATATTACACCTAAAATCTATTCTCGGAGCACTCGCCACCTTTTAACTATAACGATTTTTGAGGTGTTAGTAGAGCTCCAAACTCCCAGGCTCTCTTAACTCCCCGCGGTGCACTTTGGTTAGTTTTTAAAAAAACTTAAGGGAACATCGATTAAAAGTTAAGCAGCCAAATACAACAACCAAATACGGCTTATGTTTGTTGTTGATGCTACACAGCAAAGCTCAGATCTACACAGCGTCTCATTTGTTAAGATTTTTCAAACGTCCACCAGTACTCTAATGGTGCGTCATCTTGGTAGCTCTTTTTTCTTTTATTTGAAACTTGTAGTCTTCATCCCCAACTGATGCTGACTCGAGTGAATCACTCGAGGCAATTTATCAGACTTCATGCAGCTCTAACAAAAGGCTTTATACAACTTTTTTTCAGATATTTAGTAGTACTCCCCATTGCCTGTAAACAAACCTTGATGTGTAAAATGAGTGGAGTTCCCCTTTAAGTACTACAATATATCAGTCGGATGACAGTTGGTAAGCTTGCCACTTGTGATACTAAACACAACAAAACTCTTTAAGGAAAAAACTAAAATCGTTGGGCTGATGAGGAAACCATTCATTTGTATTTAAGAGTTGTAGCTCTCTTGATCTACCACTTGAACTTAGTAACTTTGATTGATTATTTTGTGTTTTCTATTGCTGTGTTCACACTACGAGCAACAAAGCAACAGGCTACAAATTTTCAAAGGAAGCCGGTGACATGAAGCACAAACTGACGCCCAACGCGCTGCATTAAGCGCTACAAATCAAAGTTGAACTGGTTTCAACTTTTCTCAGCACTCCAATCAATCATGTTTTTGTTTCAACATTTCAGGTCCCTTTCTCTCTCCCCCCACAGTTCCTGTTTTGTGGCGTCTAAATAAAAAATGGAAGAAAAAACTATTCTTGCCTTTAGCCAGTCCTCAGTGCTATTTAACGACACAACTACGTCAACAAGCAAGAAAAACTT
The DNA here is from genome assembly GCA_916700675.1 of Helicolenus avius. NCBI lineage: Eukaryota > Metazoa > Chordata > Actinopteri > Perciformes > Sebastidae > Helicolenus > Helicolenus avius. Next base: position 3,621 of record CAKAKQ010013849.1, read on the forward strand.
CAACGGCAACTCTGCGGCAATATCAAGCTGGCCATTCATAGTGTGAACATAAGCAACAAACAGACTTTCAGAGTTAAGAAAAAGCTTTTAACACTTGGTTAGAAAACTTTGTGTGTGTATCCTTGTATCCAAGGCCAGTACTCAAAGACGAAAGACATGATGAAAGCACAAAACTCTGCTCCGTTTTCAAAGTAAAAGATTGACTCTTCTGGGTCTTTCATTCTTTTTCATTCTCTGAAAACTGACCCTAAACGAATGAAGCAAGTTGAGGTCCAGTGTCTTGCTCAAGGACAGTGAAAAAGGTCACATGGCAGTTGATTGATAGATTTTAGTTAATGTGAGGCAAGATGTATTAAACCTGTGACCTTTGAGACTCAGAACTGGTTATTCAGCCACACAGCCTTCCAGCTTCCATTGTCGTCCAAAAGCTATTAAAAAAAGCATTAATGAGCCACACTGGGTTACATATTCCATCATTACAATGAACACGGGCACTATAATTTATTTTGAGCCAACCTCACATACACCATCCTGCTGCTGTAAATACTCACCAGAGCACCAAATCCGAGTCTGATAATAGTATCCCAAACAAATACACTATTTACTCCTATTTTATTTGCTTAACACTACAGTAAGCTTGTGCCGATCGCCAATCGGATCGTATATCCACAATTGAAAGGGGTGAAATTGTTTTTTCCTACGCCGATATCAAGGCCCCAACACACCAAGCCGACGGTCTGCCATCGGACAGTTTGGGGCCGTCAGCGTGTGAGGAAGAATAAAAATGAAAAAAAAGAAAAACATAAAAGCAAGAAAACAAAACTGTCAAAATGACAAACACATTAAAACTATTTGGATGCACCAATATGCCACAGTTGCCATGGGCAGTTTTTAAATGTTTTGTATGCTTCCATGTCTCTTTTTTTTGAGGAGCCTGTTTGTTTCAAACATCACGGTGAGGAGTGAGGAGGAAGAGCCTCAGCTAAAGGTCACAGTCGAGTGGAGGTTCGACTGAGTGGCTGTCTTTGGGTAATCAAAGAAAGTTCAGGTCAGACAGCTGCTGACAAAGTGGGCCATATCCCCCAGTGAGCCACCACTTGCTGTGTGAAGCTTCTTCTCTCCTTTCTTCCCTTAGAGTTACTTTTGCTCAAATTTTTTCTCTCCGGCTTTCGCCCTTGCTTCTTTATTTTCCTGTCTTTATTCCCTTTCTATTCAACTCCATTTCGCTTCTCACTCATGTCTGTGCGGTAGGGCAGAAGTTGCTCTGACAGACAGGAACAGAGACGGAAGAAAAACTGGCCGGGCTGGCAGGCAGACATCTCCTGCTGAGCCCTCTATGTGCTCCGAGCTCTTTCTGCCACTGGAAATATGTTACTGAGCACCGACGTCTCACCGCCATTTCTCCCCTTTTCACTTAGCACAAGAGATGAACTCTAATTCAATTCAAACCACTTTCCACATTATTTTCCATATAAAGAGATATTTTTAGAGAGGATTTTTTCAATCCACTTAGCTGATTCTAATGGATGTGACTGCCCCTCCCCACCTCCAGCTCCTGTATCACTGCTGTCTCCAGCTGCCATCTTTAGGTCAAACAAATTTCCTTTTAACATCTGCTCTATTAATGACCCAAGTAGTTTCTGTAGACTCTATCCAGCGCTGCAGGCCACAAATTACATTAAATGTACTTTATTACTCAAATGGGGTATGAATTCAGTTTTAATTTGATAATTGATATTATCATGGAGCTCTGTGACCCGCAAGATGACATGTTTTGGTCAACAAGCACCTATGGCTGGAAGTGAGTAACTACACAATGTCATTACACTGTTAAGCCCATGTCATGTATAATGTAGAGGATTGAGGTGGTCCATTAAAACGTCCTCTCCATCAAGAGCAATTCACTTAATGGAAGAGCTTGTTCTGAGGAAAAAAGCGGCCGTTTAGAAATGGGTGAGAGGAGGAGAGAGAAAAAGAGACGGATGAGAGCGAGCAAGAGAATGAGTAAGAGACTTAACACACTTGAATACACATGTACCCATCTTCTCTAAATATCCTGCTCCACTTGTCTGAGTGGCCGGATGAGCTGACAAAAGTGGATTAAAGCAGCACTATATTTAATAACAGCTTGTTTCAGAGGACATCTGTGATATTTTCTCTGTGGGAGGGAACACACAGAGCTCACTACAACCCATTTTCAGGTCTTATGAAACGCTATTATTTCATTTTACCAGTGTCCATCTTAGTGATTGCTTTTTTGAGATGATCCAGATGTGTTGTCAAAGGGGTTTAGCTCACTCCTGATTTTATAGACAATTCATATTTCTTTAAAAGGAGGTGGGATGATTGTTGTAAGCAGAGGCTGCAACTAACGATTATTTTCATTACTGATAATCCGCCAATTATTTTCCCAATTAACTGATTGGGAAAAAGATTAAGTGGAAAAATGCACATTATAATTAAAGCCTGAGGTGATAAATTGAAATTGCTTGTCTAAAACCCAAATATATTCAGTTTACTATCATATATGACGAAGAAAAGCAGCTTGTATTTTTGAGCAAAAAGATTTTCTTTTACTGAATTTCATCAGCTCAGCACAGTTTCATTTTGGTGTAACAACTAGAAGAGATTTCTTTCTATCCTGATAGATGCCAGCTTGTTGACAACAACATGCAGTCAGCGGAAAAAAAAGAAAAAAACAAGAGCAAGATCCTGCAAGGTTATCAAATGAGCTACTTTAATGTAACTTTATAGAGGATTCTGCCATGATAGCCTAACTGTTATAGAGTGCTGCAGGAATGAGTCCTAAAACCCAGAAATTAGTTCACACTTTCAGTTCCCTCGTTTCAAAGTCAACGTGTTTTTTAAAAAAAAATGTATGGATTTTTAGTTAGACGTCTGAAATAAGGTCTGTGATTAACACAAGCACAAGAGATTTTGCCTTAAAAAATGTGGTTGCTAACAGGTGGCTCCTAAACGTCATCACGCGGAACACTACTCCACCTTTAGTTTAGTGGTGGCGACGTGAAGTCATGCGACCGTGGTGTAGTTTGTTTACAGCCTGATGTTAGCTTTTTACTTCCGGCGATTGCATTTACTCTTCAAAAATCATAAAAGTGGTGTTCAATTGTGGAGATTATTTTGCTGAACAAAATCATAATCCAAAATCCAATGGAAAAATCCCATTGGCTTTTTGTTGAGGGAACCAGGGTGGTGCCAACTTCCTGGTTGGCCTACAAAAAGAAAGTCATCCCTGCACCACTCCATTATGTGCATATCTAAAGCTGGCAACACTGTCACCTTGAAAACTCCAGTTCTTTCATTCTTCTTACAATACACAATAACATTAAATTACATTATTTGATAAGCATCCTGGTGATGAAAGTTCATTTTTTCTGCAGAATATCCCTGTATACCAAACCGCCTCTCAATTTGCCAGCAAATATTTTATCACCCACCTCCCCCCGTAATATTAACGCTAACGACTGACTATAATGTGACAAACAAAATGACGGCAAGTGTCGTTAGCCTCTCTAATATCTATGACAAGTCACGATAGTGTTTTCTATCATTCCTAAAAGTAGAAAGACGCTACTAGTGCTTTGCTGCATCAGTAAACTTGGCTCCATTAAACATCAAATGAATGAGGGGATTGCTGGTTTCTTACATCAGAATTGGAGATAAAACGTCTCTCTCTAGGAGTGAATTAGGGCAACAGCTCGATAACGCTAGTGGTGTGTTTCTGTGTTGCATGGGAGAACAGCAGACCTAATGTGTTGGCCCTGATCAATAATAAAGTAATAGGGGAAGTTGTGTGCAATGACTAACTAGCCTAAGGCCAAGACAGCTGATGACTAAAATCGGTATGGCAATTGCTTCTAATTACTAATTAGCAGCCGACCACATTAGATTCTTTCACTAGAACACCTCCCAGTGGTTCAATTAAATCCCATCTTAATGAAATTAATACAAGTGGGGGGGAAGCATAATCAGGAATAAAGTTTTAATTTCCATTACTTCTGTTTGTAGAGCACCGCAATCTATTCCTTACCCGCAGCATAATGAGTCAATATATGGGGTACTGTTTGCATTTTGGTGCATTTGCTCTGCGTTTCCTAAAACTCGAGGTAATTATCCTTATGATGGGATTTGTGTGGGAACTAATATGTCATCGGGCACAGACGATGTTTTTCTCAGTCGCTTTGGTACATTTCTTGAATCATCCTTAATAATTGCAAAACGTTAGTGCATTTCTCAAAACAATTTGTACAATTTGTTTTTGAAGTGGTGGCTATAATGTGGAATGCTCCTCCTGCAGATATTCGATCTGTGGTCTCTGCTGGCTTTAAAAAAACAACTGAAGACTCACATATTTAAACTGGCCTTTGCGTCGCCTCATGCTGTCTGGTGTTTGTGGTTTTAACATATGTTTTATTGATTTTTTTTTTTAACTGTTTTTTGGTTGTATTTTTCAATCATTTGTATTCGTGTAAAGCGCTTTGTGAATCGTGTTCTATGAAAGGTGTTATACTAAATATACTACTATAAACAGCACCACGGATGGATTACCTGCAAAAGTCCGTAACTTGCACAATTATCTCTCAAAAGTACATATTTATGTCAATAACATGATCAGTGACATCAAAATGACAAGTCCTTATGTCATTGTTTACAGACAAGAATGCTTAGTCATGTTGCCAATATAAAAGTGCAATCTAAGTATTTTCTGAAGTTAACTATGCCCCAATATTTGGCTGACAGTGATGGAAAATGCTCAAGGCACCTTTTCTGTATGGCATGTATAAATTTAAACGGTACAAACTTGACAGAAAAACTGTAAGAGTTTGGCAGCTCTCTACAGACATCTAGTGGCCAAATGTATTTATCACAGCATGTAGCGACCTGATGCACTGAGAGAATGTATTAAATTCAATTTGGATGCATTTTGTGGGGTTACCACAGGGTGGGGCTACATGTAATCCATCAGAAACACTGCCGCTCCCTCAGTGCCACTTATGAAGAGTTACTGAATTATAGCCTGAAGCCAGACAGGGAAAATGTCTAATTATGATCTTCACTTTCTGTGAAATGGAGCAGTAAGTGCTGGTACTGATCATAAATACCGTTTAAATGAGCTATATTATTACCTCAATCATGTCATTGGTCAGCCTTTAAAATCAGGTCTTAAATCACCTACGGGGTAGTCATAGCAACATCCAATACGAGGTTTACTCACCCAGAGACCGACCACTCAACACATCATTACTGGAGAAATCAATTTCACTAATGAGAGATGTTCTAAATAGAAATCGAAGTCTACTAAGTTGGGAACCAAACGTAAAACGAATTTGGCCCGCAGACCTTCAATTAAAACAAAGAGAGGCTGACCTCAATAAAGGTTTAATATCCAGCTTGTCCCTAATCCATCTCAAAAATCACTTCACTTTAGAGCGAAAGGTAACACGAATGTTCCCCAGGATTACTGTTATTATTTGCACTGTAATGATATTTGCAGCGCATTATAATATCATGTTTCTCAGTTCTTCACTGATAAAGAGTATTTTGTATTTGGGCTTTGAAACCTTATCAGATAGATCAGATGTAAAGAGGAACTAAGTGTAAAACATAAAAAATCTGGGTTTTAAAAGATATTTAAAGGTAGAAACTGATTTGTCAAACCTTGTTGAGAGTGGCGATTGTGGTCGCTGGTCTTCAATGAAAAGGTCAATCTACCTTTAGAAGTCTACCTTAAATCCGATTTTAAGACTCTGAAGAAGACACTTACTGGCTCAAATAATACATCCAGACATCCAAGATGATCAATTTGGATTTTCTTTTTATGTGATTTTTATGTTTCTTTTCTTTCTTTTAATGTGATACTTCAAAATTAAAATTAAAATATGTGAATGGAAATCCAGATAACGTCAAGCAAGAAAAGTTGAGTGAAAACATTACACTAATGACAAAAACAAACAAATTAGGGCTGTCCCGAATACCATCTTTTGGGCTTCGAAGCTTCGGTGAGAAACATTTGAAAGTATTCAAAGCTTCGCAGCGCAGCAGATGTTCTGTCTTTCAACATCTCTCCCGTTTCAGTGCTGCTGATGCACTACTGCGCGCACACACCAAACAGCAAAATCCATCTGAGAATAACTAATAATTATAAATTTTTAATATGGATAATGCTGTGTGATTATTCCTTATTTCATGGGCTATTTAGGGATTTATAGATTTATTACATACTAGTATGAGAAAATCTTTTAAAAAAAATAAGCATTCGAATACTGATTTGGAGGTCGATTACCGTGGCAATGGTCGAAGCATTCGGGTCAGCCCTAAAACAAATAAACTCAGCTTACTTCTGCTCCGCATGCTCGATGGGGTCAGTCAAGTCGATGGTTTCCATGGTGATCTCGACTTTGCGCACGCTACCAAAGAAATCCGTGATGAGAGCACTTCCTGGGTCCCTAAGGAAAAGGTCAGTACGGTGGCCTGGGGTGGACACACACTGACTCTTGGGACACACTTTGAACTGGGGAAGCAAACAAAACACAAGCAGTGTGTTAGAAATATGTAACTTGGTGCAACAGACAGCAAACAAACAACCAAAGTTGGTGGCTCTATTCCCGTTACAGCCACTAACTCAATAAAACCAAAACAAATATTTTAAGTATGTAAATACTGTAAAAATCTACTCATGGTGGTGTCAGGAGCTTTAGCATGAATTACATGGCCACTTTTGCCAGGAGACAGGGAGCTTTAATACTCAGACAGTGTTGAAGATATTGTGTCTCCTACTTTTCATACTATAGATACTAGCCAGTTGCATCACACACGGCTAGAGCTGCAGTGGGAGGCGGTAAAAATATGCATGGAGCGTGTGGAGAAGTCTAGAGGCAAGGAGCATGACTTTTGTGCACTTCATCGCCAATTACAAATCTTTCAGTGCCTGGTGTGTTACCACTTGTGGGGTTAATCCTCTTAAGTGTGTGATTCATCAGTGTGTTGTTCGACCTGGCTCCCCATTTGAAAAGAAAAACAAAATCATTAAACAGAGGTGAACGTTATCTCTATCAGCCAAACAGCAGAACACGCGATTGGTGGAGGACTTTGTTGGGAAGGTGGAAGCAATTTCTGTTTCATCAAAGGGCAAGCCGTTTTCAGACTGGATAAAAAAGAAAAAAAAAAACTTTGTGGGCTCGTCTGGGAAATCCATAGTATCGATCGTTAATTCCACAAAATAGCTCAAGAACAAAGAGTGCATCTCCAGAAACAGCAAAATTGGAAGGAATAATAAGCATTAGTCAGAGCACATTGATTAGGCTCAGGAGTGCAGGAGTAAGGATTTGAGGTGTTTTGATTGTAACTCCTGGTGAGGTGGTGGTGGTGGTGGTGGTGGGGAGGAAGAGTGGTCCCCGCGGCCAGTGGCTTTCTACAGGATTGTAAAAGATGAAAAGGGAGGTGATGCTGAGATTGAGCCATGGCCCGGAGCAGCATGTACTCACCACTGTCATGTGTCAAAGGCCAACAACAACCTTAACACAGTATCTGACATTCTGCTTCAAGTGCAGAGTCTTGTGTGACTTTCATCTGGCTCCTTTAGGACCAGAAACATTATAACAACAGATAGAGGAGGGCACTGGAGGACAGATACTGTCTCACTATTGTAGGCACCAAACCCCAAATGCTCTCATAGGAACGGTTGTTGGTATAACTAACTGATACAATTAAGTACTGTCTATTACAGTTAACTGTTGTCTAGTAATTTACTTTACCCATTCGACTAATCGTTTAATCAAGTAATTGTTTCAGCACCTTTGTATTCTCCCTATGCAGACTTTGTCGCTCTTTATACTACGTCACTTGTCCTGGCTCACAATTATGTTGGTTACATACCAATTGATTATGTAGGTTATAAACAAATTATAGTGCATTACTTTTCACAGGTATAAGTACGAGCATTTTATGACTACACAAAGTATGTCCACGAAAATCTACAAAAGTGGGAAAAACAGTAATATTTCCCATAAACTACTGTATCTCTGAACCATCTCTTTAACAAAATCACACACATTAAGGCTATTCTTTGTGATCTTCTTTTGATAACTAATATATTTTTTCACTTCTATTCACTGAGCCTCCCTTGAGGCCCGCCTCCCACTTTGAAAACCTCTGGATTACGCGATCCAATTATCATTTGTTATTTATCAAGCGAAAAGGTTTATATCACTGATATAACTTGAATACTTTTGGTTTTGAACAGTTTTAGGAAGAATTTGAAGAAGTCACCTTCTATGACAACATCTTATACTGTAGTTATATATGTGGAGCTTTACAATGATTAACATAGGCCTGAGGCAGCTTTTCCACCACATGATCTGGGAAACTGTAAAAAACATGTTCTAAGATATGAAAATAAACATTAGTTGCTGCTCTATGGTACACATGTTCTCTCAGAAATTGGCTAAAAGGCATGCACAAGCACACTCATCCTCACCAGGTCATTCATGTTGGCTTTGCTTGCAGGGTGGATGTCTTCCAGGAACTCCAGCAGGTAGAAGGTGTAACGGTCCATCAAATGGACTCCTATGGCCAAATCTGGCTGATGCTAGAAATACAAGAATAAGAATGTTCAATATACCATCAGCACTTTATCCGCACAGGTGCTTTGGTGGCATTTCCCTTCCCTTTTTTTAAGACACTGGACACATTGAAAATATATTTTTCTTATCAAAACAAGGCAACACTCATGCGTCATACTTCACAAATAGTTCCTCTCCTGCTTGCTGCACATAAAGGGAGGCACTCACCTGTATTAACGGGGCGGTCTAGCAGCTATCTAAAAGCACCATAAATTACATTTATATAACCACAATAACAAAAAATCTTTTTTTCCCATTTTTTTTTTTTATGGTGATGACATCATAAAATATGACAACAGACAAAGCTTCATTCTAAAACCTCAATAGAGGCTTTGAATATGAAAAAGAAAAAAATACATTAGGTAGTACAGCCCTTCTGTGCCTTGTGAAATTTTGTCCTATCAAAGTCTGAGAAGTGAAGTTTGCATTATGAGTGACAAACAAATAACTGGAGACCAACCTAAAGCTGCAGAAAGATTCCAAACATTGTAACTGCACTTGATTTTAATGTATGGGAGTAATTAAATCAATGACTGGTGGTATTAGGGGGGCATAATGAGTGGCTGCTATCACTGTGGTTTTGTAGGCATGGTTTGAAGAACAGTGCTTTTTTTATATTCAAAGATGGCGTCAAGTAGAAATACTACCAACATTATTTTCTAGGTAACACTAATGGCATCAAAAGAAAAATATTTTGACAACTTGTCTTCAAACTATGTCACTTTTGCCTCACCCCTAATCAGTGAGGCAAAGTGTGTAACGCCAAGTGACACGGGTGTCATTCTGTAATGTGGAGAGGAAACGGATGTCAAAAAGCACGTCAGGTTTCAGTTGTAATGTGTCTTGTTGAATGCTGTATACAGTAAAGTAAAACCGAAAATTTGGTCATGAAAAAAATGTGTTTATGATGAGCTATGACAGTGATGTACAGACATTAAAAGTATTCAGATGATTAAACATGTGTTATGTTTTTTTCTAAACAGCCAACAGTTTTACAGTTAGTTAACGTTTTTGAGTTAATCATCTGAAAGAAGGTCGTCTCATCTGTCTTTCAAGAAGACTCCTGCAGCCAACATTAACCTTGAAAGCATTTCAGTGGGAAAAATAAATTAATGTATGAATTAATTTAATACTGGACATTAGAACTCGCAGTTCAATTGACCAGGGTTGTGTTTAGAAGGTAACGCCAGAGTTGCGAAACTCTCGCTAGATGGTTAAGGTTAAGGGTTACCTTCTAGATACGATCATTGGCCATTTGCTAAGCCCCGCCGCCCTTAGTTACTGTTGGTATGCCTGTCAAGCATTCCATTCTTGCCCGGCAACAGTGACAGATTTACAGTATAAGTTCTGGGTTGCGTCTGAAATTCTATTCCGTAAATTACAGCTCAGTGCATCCAAAAAGATACATACTACTGTTTATTCACACAAAAGTATGTTGAACGATAGTTCACATATTGAGTATGTAGTGTATAATATACCCCTTCATTCTTCATTACTTAAGTTAAAGTACAAAAGCATTAGAATCAAAATAAACTTAAAAATATCAAAAATAAAAGTACTCCTTTTGCAGAATAATATATTTTATATGAATGGATTATAATTATTGATGTATTATTGTGTTCATCACTTTAATTTGTGGCTGGTAAACGTGGGGCTAATTTGTATCTGTTTATATTCTATATTTATTACTTTATATACTGCTGGATACAGTACACCCCGGTGACTCTTTACTGTCCTTTTTAAAACAAGAACCCTGTATGTGCATTTGATAGCTACATACATACATACATACATGATGTAGTGCTGAGAAACCGATGCTAAAGCTACATGTCCCGGACACAAAGTTAGCACCAGAAATGATCCATGTAGAGGAAATGGAAATAGAGGAGCAGCATTGTCTTGTATTGCAGTGCAGAGCAAGTTAGTGCTGGTGTTATTAGTATGATACCATCACGCTGTTATTTGGTTCAAACATAATGCTGTTTGGTTGCTTTGCTTACACACTTGAGTGTGTTTTCAGTTTATTTCAGTTATTTTAGGATGGAGACTAATCAACGTAATTAGGAAATTTAGCGCTATCTTGGGTAACGTTGACTTGAGTTACTCAAGTGTAAATTTCCCCAAATCCAATAAAAAGCAGGTTAAGAAAACACTTAATATATTCCAATTTTCAGAAAAGTGACACTTAATTTTTGGAGAAGGAAACTGTATTATGGGGTGAATATATATGAACACAGAGCTCACTATTGATGTTATGAACAGCTTATTAGAAAAGCTGACAAACTGATTGATGATTTTTAATTTAATCTCTTCACATGAGGGCAGGTAACTCACCGACAGAGAGTCTTCTCCAACTTGACTGCTGGCCAACGCCATGAGGTTTGGGGAGTAGAACCTCTCATACATAGAGGCGCCCTGACAGGTGTCAATGATGAAGAGCAGCTCATTGTACCTGGAGATACACACACACACAAGATCATTCTCAAACAAGACTGATGAGAGGATACACAGCTGGCATATCACTCGTCCAGTTACTCCAATAAAACCTGCTATAATACAAACCTGCTAACCATCTTTCATACTGCAGTTGCCATGGTGACCAAGAAAAACCAACAGCTTCATTCAGTCCCTCTAACACACCCACGCGCACAATTTCCTCCTCAGTCGCTCTTTTTCCTCCTTCCTCCCTTTCTTCCTCCATTAAACGAGAAAATTCCCTTTCGCTTCTTTCCCCTTGTTTCGACTTTCTGACTTTCATATCTAGTTGGTTTGGGGACGATGAAGGGAGGTGACCAAGTCTCTATGGTGATTGTAATTTGGTAGTTCAAGCCTGCAATTATCACATCAGTATTAAATCTGGCGTCACTAAGCTTTTATCTAGCAGCCTGAGGCCTGACTGTAACCCAGACAGTCTCTATTGATAGGTTTGGAGGACAATAGACGAGCTGGTAGCAGAGAGAGGATGCTTTTGCTCATTTTGTGTCTCGCAATGCACAAATGAAACGGCACAGCACCTTAAAAAGTAAGTGATTATTAACAGAGACAGTCTGTCCTTTATATGGGGTTGTGTTAATATATGTATAACAGTAATTTCCTTGCTGTTATAGTGGTGTAAAATGTGTTTCATTAGTTTAATAGGTTGGGAAATAAATCAAATTCAACAGCACTAACACTGAACAGGGGGGTAACGGTGCATCGATCTGGATCGATATATTGATTCAGTGAGCAACAATCCAATATCGTCGATGCAAAGTGAAAATATTGATACATGTCATCTTAAAGATATGCCTTTATTTTGAAATTCCCACTTTATATTCATTCTTTTTATTAAAAACAATAGATTGTTTTTCATTTAAATGTCTGGAAAAGCCCAGTGATAAAATTGTCAAACAATATTTTAGTTGCGTTTTCTGAGTTAATATAATATAATGTAGCTGATTGTGTTAAATGGGCATATGGTATAGTTTAATATCGATCGCAGGCCCTTGAATTGAATCAAAAGCATATCGTGGCAGACGTTGTGATATCAGCAAATTTGTTTGTCCAAAGAATCGATATATCGTATTGTAATGAAACTTTTGATTCACACCCACCAATAATTCTGTCAGTTAATTTGGTTTATATATAATATATACACAATCAGTATTTTTATATTGACAATGCATCAATTGACTGTGTAATTTGAAAGGGCTCCCTGCATAGTGATGAACCCACAGAGGATTATCACCAGACTCTGTACTTCCCCTCAGCTCTACGGAACATTTCGATGTCTTTCAGCTCAGTGTTTTTGTTTTACAGTCTGCAACTTCACTGTTTTGGTTCCCCTCACCACTCTCATCAGCTTCGGTTTCAGACACATTGTTCATTTGTAACACTTGATTAAAATTTTGCGCTAGTGAGTCTGTGTCATCACTGAATGGTGTAGGTACAGGTGCAACAGAGCACACTTCTGACCACACCCAACTCATCAGTGATGCAGCTCTTAACTAAAGAGGTAGTAGGACTGCAACTAAAGATTATTTTCCTTCTGTCAATTATTTTCTAAATTAATCGTCAGAAAATAGTGCAAATGTCTTGTTTTCAGTCAAAAACCCAAAGATATTCAGTTTAATATGATGTAAAACAGAGGAAAGAAGGAAATCTCCATATTTGAGAGGCTGAAAACAGCATTGCCATGAAAAATGACTTTAACGATTAATTGCTTATCAAAATAGTTGCTGAATACTTTCCTGTCGATTGACTTATCGATTAGTTGACTAACCATTGAAGCTCGACGCGAACGCCCAAACAGAGTGGGAGTGGGTAGGGGGAGGGTGTAGGGGCTTGATTGGAATTGGGCCTTTAAGGGTATCTTAACACTATCCAAAAAGCTTTCTTCACTGACCTCTTTTGGTTGAAAGTTTAATGTTTGTTGCACCTCTGAACACACCCAGTAGTGATATTGAGGTGTGCTCTGTTGCCACACAGCTATTTCACTATGTACTGATCCTGAGTACACATCTACATCACTGCAGCAAGAAAACGATATTTCAACCACTGGAGGTAATCACAAACAACATTTTGAGCTGGTGTTAATTTGTTCCTTTAAAAAACACCTTTAAGCACCAACACACTGTTGCAGCCAAGTGTTGTAAATCAGAGAATTGACATGTAACTGTACACTGGGTAGTGTATGAGCTATTAGCAGCATGTGCAATCAAAACAACAACAAACAGAGCCCGTTTCCTCCAGAGACGCTCCTACGGAAGATGTACATCTCTATATGTTGCCAAGTTTCATGCAATTAAAAATGTGCTTGCACAGCTTAATGTCCCTCAGGGGAAAGAAGGACCACGTGAAGTGGATTTGCAGTAGGAGAAACACAGTACTTGATGTTTCTTTACGAGGACCTTTTCCATCTTGTTTTTATGTCATGTTCCAGTTTATTTACCTTCTTTTCTGCCACATCTGCTCAAAAGCGTCGGCCAGTTCCACATTACTTATCTCCTCAGAGTCCTGGAACTTCAGAAAGCCATTCCCGCCATGGCCTGTTAAACAAACACTTATTATTAATAATGAATTCATCTCTTATTCATGATGCAAAATTATAATATACAGTAGAGTGGAAAATAACAAGATGAGCATGAAAAGGGCTGGCAGCAGTACGCACTGTGTGGGAGAAACAAGTGAAACTCTGCTACAGCAGAGAGGATTGTGGCTCCATTCAGCCACAGATACATAAGATAAAAACTGAGTCTTTCAACTATATATATATATATCTTTAAGATATCTTTAAAATACATCACAAGAGTGTAAAAAACACACAGGACTTGCAAGATGTGAAGTACTTATATTATTTATGTGGTAGATAATACTCAGTGTTGCAAGTAATCAATTTACAGCTTCCTCACTGTGGTCGCCTTTTTTATCCTTTTGCATTTTGATTATGGTCAAACAAACATTCCCTCTAAAAACATTTATTATACTGTCAATTTCTTTATGATTTTACCTTCCGGGCCAACTTAATTGTGGATAAATATATCTGGAACAAACTCCCAGAAAATTGCAGGTCTGCTGCAACTCTGTTCTGTTCTGTTCTGTTTGCAGCTTCATTTTATTAAATCAAATAATTATTTATTTCTTACATTGCACTAGAGCTTTTATTATTGTATTCTATACCCGTCTTATTCTATTTAAGCTTGTTTTCTTTCTATTCTTTTGGCTTTTTAATGACTGTTTTTAATTGTAATTAAATGTCATTTAATAATGTGTTTCTTTTGCACTTTGTCTCGATGCTTTGGATGTTTTAAGTAAAGCGCTTTGATTCGCCTTCTGGCTGAAATGTGCTACATAAACTTGCCTCACCTTGCCTTGAAATCATATTAAAATATTATATTTTGAATGCAGCTGCAGGCGGCAAAATAATCAACAGCTCGATACCACAAAATGCAGTGCAGTGACAAGTTATAGAGTTCTGTAGAAAAACTCTTGCTCTTACTATGAGGGGTTTCCTCCCAAAGACTACCTCTGCTATAATCATAAAAGTTAATTAACTTCAATTAAATTAAACATTAACCTTTAGGGGAAAAGAGCTGAGGCACAACTGCCATATATTTAATGAGTGAGGCTGTTGTTGAGGCCATCATCTACTAACTGAATTGATGACAAAACAAGATGCATGAAGGTCTGAGTGGTTTGGCATCTTTGGCTACATAAGTTCCAGGTGGAAACCTCACTATGATATTACGCTCTTCACCTACATCATGTACTGTAACTCAAAGCCATAAGGAGAATGTTTAGAGAATGTAAGGAGTATTTAGCTAAAGCAGCAGTGTAGACACTGTAGTAAAAGTGTGGATAGAAAATAAATGACAATGCTTCAGAGATAAAAAAAAATAAAATAATAAATAAGTGGAGTATTTGAGGGTGGTTTTGTCCTTTTATTACCTATCAGTAGTGCTGCACAATTTATCAATTTTATCAAAATAGCAATATGGCCTACTGCGATTTTCCAAACACAGGATGAGGAGGAAATCGCAATATTTGTTAAAGGCAAAATGCGAGTCAAAATACAATTTTTAAATTAAATCTTGTGATGCTGCAGAGATGTCCTGGCCTACACATCGCATTCAGCGGACTTAAGAAAACACCTTTGTTTGGTACAGATCTCTGCAAAAATCCCCCCATAATCATTTTTAAATGTTTTTCAATGAAAATTAGAATAATGATGTAAAAATGATAATTCCCTCTAATATCGAAAATCATATCGCAATATCAGTCAAAATAATCACAATTATATATATATATTTTTTTAAATCATGCAGCCCTACCTGTCAGGTATATGAGGATGTTGCTGCGGTCATCAGAGAGGAGGCGCTTTGAGCGTGGAGTGCTGGGCGGCAGCCTGCCAGTCAAAACACGCAGGAAGTTCTCCACTGTCACCTGAAACATGGACAGGATACAGAACGGCAACGATTTTATAAACTAGCATGGATTGGAAGTGATAAATTATCTAGTGTGCATCTTCTCATTTAATGCACATAGACAGAGGTTTAAAGGTGCAGTGTGTAGGATTTGGCAACATCTAGCGGTGAGGTTGAAGATTGCAACCACCTGAAATTTCTCCCGTGTGCCAAGCGTGTAGGAGAACTACTAGGGCCAACGCGAATAAACGTGAAACGCCCTATCTAGAGCCAGTGTTTGGTTTGTCTGTTTGGGCTACTGTAGAAAAATGGCGGCCGGCTCCGTGAAGAGGAACCGCTCCGTATGTAGATATAAACGGCTCATTCTAAGGTAACGAAAGCACAACAATTCTTATTTTCAGGTGATTATACACAACAGAAAACATACTTATTAATATTATAGTCCAATTCTGCCAATAGATCCCCCTAAATGTTACACACTCTTCCTTTAATTAAACAGTGAGCAGATTGGGACTGTAAAAAAAGAGAACATGTAATTTCACCAGTCAAAACTTTTACCAATCAAAACACATTTCACAAATGTAGCTTTTCCTCTGCATCAGCAGGGTCAGTATTCGGTAACTGCTCTACTTATCTTTTAATTAAACTGTGAGAATCAATTACTCATTGCATTCTTTTCTTCTTTTTTCCCCTCTTGATCTTTTCTTGCGCTTGATTACCGTTTGACAGCAAACATGGATCAGGGGTGCGGTGTTGATTTATATTTAAAAGACTGGCACGCAAGCAGAGTAAATAATCAAAAACAAACTGTGATAAAGGGCGGAAAACACCACTGGGGCTCTGCCTTGTGGTAACAACAAAACACGTGGGTGCTCCTCTATTTGAGAATGCAAATGATATCAAGTCATTTCCTGCTCAACAGACAGAACAAACACTGGTCAAACAGTGTTGACCATAGCACCCTCCAGTTCCCTACTGCACCTGTATAATATCTAACTACAAGTGATGTGCTTTAGTACTCGGTTTTTATAAAGCGGATGAAACACTAGATGGGATACATCCCCCTTGCAGTATGCAAGTTAGACATTTCTGTTTTTAACTGAAGGTATCGATGTCTTACACACCCCTATACAAATGTCTTTCCTTTAAAAGGACACGTGCATACGGATAGACACATTTAATAACTGTAGCTGATGGCCAATGGGATTAAGAAATTCAAGAAAATGCATATTGAGATTTTATTTATTTTTTATTCTTGTGGAGCATTCTGCCTTTTCAGCCTTCATGATATTGACGTGTAGAAATTAGACGTTGAAACAGATTGTAAAGACACAAACGGACTTGCTAAGGAAGAGATTTTTAGAGTTGCGTGTATAACTGCCAAACTGAAACGTGAACCGACCTCATATCCTCGGTAGTCCACCTCCACGTCGTCACCGTACACATTCAGCTCCATGTTCTTGTGGCTGAACACTGTGGCCGGTTTGGGGTTTCTGTGGTTACAAGCCATGTCATCAGCCAGCATGAGAACTATGTGGCTGGAGAAAGAGAAAATGACAAGAGACCATTCAAAATGATTTCATTAGAAAACTAGAAGGGCACTCGGAGAGCGCAGACCTCCACCAGGGCCGTGCCTTATCTTGCAATATTAACGAAAGTGTCAAATAATTTGTGTATCTGCTCCAAAATGCAATGGGTTCTTCTGTTGCCCATGCTACGTAATTCCATCAAGTTACATAAAAATTTTCTTCCAGACTAGGGAACCAGAAGTGCTAAAATGCTAACTCATTTCAAGGTTTTAGGACTCATTCCCATAGCACTCCATGAACAATGTTAACAATGAATGGCAGTGCATGTTACACTATAAAAAGCAGTAGTGTTTGACCAGCATGTGCTTTAAAAGCAAGAATGAACGATGCTAACATTTTTCATGAAAAGCCCCAAATTGCTGCTCCTGTTAGCTGTATTTTAGCTAAGATGTAAATTCTAAATTTTTTTAGACCCAACAGCTCCTGAGGGCTGGGAGACCGGCCTACATTTCATGACAGGACAAACTGTATTTGAATACATATTTGTACAGCTATCTGAGGACACCTTTACAGCAGCTTCCTGGTAGCCCAGAGGTATTCCTATTGCAATCTCAACAAAATCCCCACACATAATTTGTCTCTCACTTTCCATGTTCCTGTTGATTTCTACAGCTCCACCCTGTTTAAGGCAGAGTAGCCAAAAATGTTTAAATATAGCATATTGGTGAAGAGCTTTATGAACTATTTCTTAATCTGTTTTAAGGGACATGTATTGCTTGTACCCTAAATGCTTTGCACTTCGCAATGTGTGCAAGCATACTCACAGAATTATAAACGGTTTGTCTCTACTGTCAAACTACACTAAAATAACAACAAACCTATAGTCCAATGACTAGTGAGATGAACGCTGGTGTTGTCTGGGGTTTCCCCATTATGAACCTGTGCTTCTCTTTGCCCGGCAGCTGAGTCATTGGTGTAACTGGAACATCTGGGCACAGTGTTCCCAGTTTACTTAAGGGCTGCAGCTCTTACAGTCTCTCTCTCTGGCTCCCTTTTTGTTATGGTTAACTGAGCCAGTTTCGAAACAACTAGTAGCTCAGTCTGTGGGGACTCTGCTTGGGAACCGGAGGATTTCCGGTGTCGTGCCAAAAAGTGATCATCCGCCAAAAACTGATTGGCACTCACGGGAGCGTGTGCAGCTTCTTAAAGCTGTATCGGTTAGTTTATCGTCTACAGCTGCTGTTATCTGCATCAAACGGTCATTATGTGCAAATACACATACTGTAACTGTATGTCCGTGGTAATAGCAGAGGTAAAAAGTACTGGGTTAGTTTATAATCTAGGGCATAGAGCATAATGCAAAGGAGATCATTTCTTTAACCCATCCGTAAATCATTATTATTACAGTCTAATTCCAAATATAAACAAGGATATTAGACATTCCAAACACATTATAGGAAACAATAGTAGCCTATTAATGCCTATATCACGCAAATGACATGCCTGATAACTAAACTGCAAACACTGGTTTGGCCACAATTGTGATCATTCTGTTACAAGAAACGTTAAAGTTTCATAAAGACATACCTTTGCTATTATACCACGGACATTCAGTTATGTGTATTTGCACGTCATGACTTTGATCCAGATAAAAGCAGCTGTAGTCTATAAACTGGGCAATACAGTGGAAATCAATTTTTGGCAGAGGATCACTTTTTGGCAAGATACCGGTTCAAGTCCAATGACAATAAATTAAAATTAATTTACAGATTTTTATAGATGAAGATGGAGACAATGAGAAACGTCTTATATATCTGCTCCTTACCTTCAAACACCTTATAAAGTTATTCAATGCCTGTCTGTACTTCTAGGTTAATATCAACATTGAATATAAATATGACACAATAAATGAAACATGTTAAGGATATAACTTGTATCTCAGTTACCTGTCAGGGATGCCCAGCCTCTTAACACTTCTGTAGACAGACAGAGTATTGGCCACATGACGGTAGTTGAACCAGAATCTGGATGTGCACACCTGTGGATCCAATACATCCGGGTTATAATGACGCACTCAGGTCACAGGTGTTCCTGATGCTCCCATCATCAATGCAGAAAATCAGTTAGCATGTATTCAATTTATTTTTATATAGCGTCAAATCATAACAGAAGTTATCTCGAGACGCTTATATATAGAGCAGGTCTTAGACCGTACACCATAGGTTAGAGACCTAACAAGATCCACCAAGGTCGCTGTGGACAGGAAAAACTCCCTGTTTAGTGGGAAGAAAACTGGAGCGAGAGAGAGAGACACAGAGAGACAGAGAGAGACAGAGAGAGATAGAGAGACACACACAGAGAGAGGGAGAGACACATAGAGAGAGAGAAAGAGAGAGAGAGAGACAGACAGACAGAGAGAGAGAGACATAGAGACAGAGAGAGACAGAGAGAGAGAGAGAGAGAGAGAGAGAGAGAGAGACAGAGAGAGACACAGAGAGTCACAGAGAGAGAGTGAGAGACACACATAGAGAGAGAGAGAGAGAGACAGAGAGAGAGAGAGATACAGGGACAGAAAGAAACAGAGAGACACAGAGAGAGACAGAGAGAGAGAGACGAGAGTCACAGAGAGAGAGAGAGAGAGAGAGAGAGAGACACAGAGAGAGAGAAAGAGACACATAGAGAGAGAGAGAGAGAGAGATACAGGGACAGAGAGACACAGAGAGAGAGAGAGAGACAGAGAGAGACACAGAGAGAGAAACAGAGAGAGAGAGAGAGAGAGAGAGAGAGAGAGAGAGAGAGAGAGAGAGACAGAGATGTCAAGTTTAAATGAATGAATACTCACCAGAACAGCCCAGTTGTTAGTGTGACCACTGCTGAAGAACTGCCCTGCGTTATCCTGAGAAACAAGTACATGTATGTGTTTTTAAAATATAGTTTCATGTCCTACAATCAATCAGACCGAATCAGACTCATCACAGCAGCAGCAGCAGCAGCAGTTAGCATGACAGCACAGCAGGCTAACATGGGAACGACCTTTCAGGTAAAGTTCAACATAAAACAAACTAATTGGCGGGATATTCATTACTGCGTGTGAAATAATATACACTCACCTCGATGTTGATGCTGTTTGCAGATAAATATGTGGCAAATAAGCTGAGTAAAGTGAGTGTTTTCATTGTGCAGCTCTGTTAGCTGTTAGTGTGCATCAAGGAAGTGGAAACCGGCGACTCCGCCCAGCAAGTGCTTCCGGTAGGTGACATTTCAAAATAAAAGCACCGGTATGGAGAATGTGGATGTACAAAGAAAAAAAGAATAACTGGTAGAAAAAGGTCATGTGGAGGTCTCAATAAACTGCTCTGCCTCAAGGTTAAATGACAAAATTGTATGGCCGAGCTGGTACATCATCTCTATTTAAATATGTCACTGACATATAGTGTAGATTATAAAAGACTGTCTTTTTTGTGATCAATTATTTATTGTTTTCCAACTTAAAATAAAATGGAATATGGGTCTGGAGCATTTTTCCTTTTGGTCTATACTGTTGTACGCACTTCTACCGAGCGTATATATTATAGCTTTCTCAAAACATTTAATATAAATTATAAATAAAAACGTAAATCACATATACACATACAGTATATGCAAAACACAAATGCATGCTAGTTGTAAGTAAAAGAAAGAAAAATAAGAAAATAAATGAAATTGCAAAACTCTGTTAAATACTTGAAAAGAAAATTATTGGAAAAAGTACATAATTTTAGCTGATCTCGTCCCTATGCCCCTATAGGTACATATGCTTATGTACTTATTTTAAATTATGAATGCCACTGAAAACAAAAACTATATTGTGTTTTGTTGTGACCTGAAATATGATTTTTTGGGGGGGTATGTGGGTTTATTTTTTATTAGTATTAATTATGTTTTCGTGTGTTTGCTTGTTTTTTGTTTTTTTTTGTCTTGTTTTGCCTTTATTTCCTGGTATTGTTTGTCTTTTGCTGTTATATATAATGAGGCATGACATTGACTTCACAAAAGTCTGTAGTGATATAAACATGCTTCCTAATAAAAATATTTGAAAGAAATGATTTATTTATTTTTTTGGTTTATGGGTTATTTCTTATTTTTATTTTTTTCGTGCGTTTGTCTCTTTTTTGTCTTGTTTTGCCTTTATTTCCTGGTATTGTTTGTCTTTTGCTGTTACATATCTGAAATGAGGCACGAAATTGACTTCACAGCAGTCTGTATTACCGATACGCACATGCTTCCTAATACAAATATTTGAAAGAAATGTGATTTTTGGGGGGGAAAATGTGGAAGAAATATGAATTATTGTTTTAATTAACTTCATATTTGTGCATCTGGGCTGATAAAATTGCTGAGACTAGAAGCTCTTTGTGGTTATCAGATGATGCTGTTCTGTAGAAGTGGACAAATTGATTTCAAAGCTAATATCAAGAGAACCAAGATTATAATTATTAGCAGTGAGTGCACGTATGGGTTGCTTTAGAAGCACTCCATGGGATATCATGGCCAAATGACTTTATGGACTTGCAAATTGGATTTCACTGCCTTATTTGATTTCTACTGTGGCAAATGTGTTCACATTCCTTCATTCAGTCCCCTATAGAGTCACGTCTTCTTCTAATTTTTTGGTTGCGTTTTGTTTCTGAACTGTTGATAACAAAATTCATAGGGGAAAAAAATCAAATTAACATACTTTTTTCCCTTGTGACCACCATTAAAGGGGCAC
>CAKAKQ010013850.1:0-15423 GCA_916700675.1 Helicolenus avius
ATATTATCGATATATTGCCCAGCCCTAGTAATGATCATGCTTTAGAAAACAAATCATATGTAATGACACAAAATACTGACTTTTTTTTTTGACTATTTCTGGGCACTCCTATTTCATGATTCAAGATTAACTTTATTGTCATTCATATCACTTCACATGGCAAGTGCATAACAGAACGAAATTACGGTGCATCTGGCTCACGAGTGTATTAAAACATTTTTAAAGTGACTTACAGCTTTCACAAATTAGTTTATATTTCAAAGCATTCATATGTATCTTAAAATTATTATTTTTAAAAAAGTGACTTACAGCAAAACACTTTCCATGTGATATCAAATGTTTAACTACACATATGTCCTGAGTACAAAAAGTAGACTTAAGGAAAAAATGTTTCATTTGTAAGACAGGTGCCAGTTCATGCATGAGTGAGAAGGAAAGGAGAGATTGAGAAGGAGGTGAAGAGCTCTCTGAATAGATGGGTTTTCATGCTTTAACAGGAAATGTAAGTGAAAGCAGTTTGGAGGTCATTCCATCTCCAGTGAGCAGGGAGGACGAAAAATCTGAGCATAACAGTGGCCAGTTCACTTGGCCCTTAGCAGGAGTACAATAGACATGACGCAGGCTGTGGTGTTTGCCTGTAGGGTTAAATGTCTTGCAGCTGCCTTGTAGTGAATGGAAAATGGAGTGCACTTTTCTACCTTTAACGACACAGCACTTTAAAACTGGCCTCTCATTCATCCATCTACTGATTGGGGCTGGAGCTGCCACGCCTCCCCATTGGGAAGAACTCTGTGTCTTCAAGGACACTTCAACATGTGGCAGCATAGCTTCCTAAAATGTACATTCTTATACAAGTAAAATGCATTGTCAATTACATTTGGAAGAATGAAAGTTTTTTGTCACTATTTACGTTTGTGTTTGACGTATCATAAATACATTTGTAATGATATGCCACAGAAGGCCACAGCAAGTGGCGTAGTACAATGAGCGACGCACAGAACAGGGGAAGTAGTTCAGTGCATTATTAAAGTTAATAATAATACTATGTGGTATAATAACGAGTATAACAAACGAGAAAGTCCACTACGTGCAAGCAGTGAGTGGTGGATAAACGGGTCAAACAAACACCAGACTTTTCCCCAGGAGACCGCTTAACCCATTAGTTTTGTTGCCTAAACATAACTAAGTAGTTGTGTTGTGTTTTTGTTTTGTTTTCTTTCAATGTCGTAGTCATTTTGAGCCAAACCATGATATTTATTAAACCTAAACCAGTAATTTTGTTGCCTAAACCTAACCAAGTAGTGTTGTTGCGTTTTTTTGTTTTAATACGTTAACCACGTGTTTAAAACTGTCTGAGACTGCGACCTTAATCTGAGAGAAAATATCCCTTGAAATGCAATTGAGAATCCAGTTTAGTTTTATGGGAACGTAATTTTGTAGGAGACATGGTTATATGTGGACAGGAGCAGGGGAAAAGATAGGGAAGTTAAGGAAAAGATCTTGCTCATGGTTAAAGGAACTATTTCTTGGCTGGAAGTAGTAACTTCCTAGAGTCTCTGCTGGTTACCATATAGGCTTAACTACTTGGAGGCAAAAAGTAGTCCGGCACATAATCAAATTAAACAAACAAGATATAACATGTTCATAAGTGAGCTTTATAGGTGCTATAGGTGGGTGGATTTTGTTACCTTTGGACAGAGCGAGGCTAGTTTCCCTCTGTGTCCAGTCTCTGTGCTAAGCTAAGCTAGCCAGCTGCTAACTGGAGCCTTATATTCAAACAGATAGATGCCAAACTATCTTTATACTGTAGACTCTTTGTAATGATACCTAAAGCGCTGGGCAGGAAGAAAAGGCCACACTTTGTCTTTAATCCTGGAATGAAAGCAGTTGAGTGTGCATAATTAAATTCAGCTCGTCTGGCTGGCGGCTTGGCGTGGTACAAAAGCCAAGAGTGGCCGTTTTCAGTAATGAACAAAGGTGCGGCAGAAACAAGCTCTCTCCTCCGCTGTGCCAAGATGTGTGTCGGCACATTTGATGCCGTTCTAATGGCAGTACTTTAACTAAATGCAAAGTCATTTCAGACAGTTGACTCTAATAATAGCTCGTGGAGGCTTCTGAAAGAGAAAATGCTGAACTTTGCTGCTTCTGGCGGAAAAGTAATAAATCTGAGGACCTGACAAATGAAAATTCATAAAGCTTCTCACTCAACGGTCTGGATTTGATTCAGATGCCAATAGGATATGAGGTGCCAATATTATTAATAGACTTTCTTATTACTTAAAGCCTGACTAACCTGCTGTTAAAGACAGAATGATGATGACAATGAAAACGACCTTTAAGTAGCCGTAGAGATAGAGGACAGGAACACGACAAAAGTTACACAAAGGTTAAAGAGTTTATCCATTATTATTTTTATATATTTTTTAGGTTTTTAAATCATTCTGCAGTTTCATAGTGGTGTTCCTTATGTATTAAAATCTGAACATATAAAGCATGTGCATTTTAGCGTCAAAAATGCAATTTTCACAAGCCCTCCTAAAAATGTTTTCCCATGTGACCTGACGTAGGTTTCTGCATGATGACGCTGCTACATGTACAGTATATATACATCTTACAGTCAATGTATTAACGTTACATACAGTAACTTAGATGGCTGTCGGCATGCTCCCAGTTTGGAAAAGCAGACAGGAGTACCGGCACGGAAGATAAGCAATGTACTGCTGTGGACGCCGTTAGTTCGGATCCGAAAGTCACACAATAACAAACTAACTAACTGATCGATGCAGCGCTACACCAGCAACTCCCTCTCCTCCAAGGTTAAATTATTGTTTTTGTGAATGGAGTCTGGTCAGCGATATAACGGCTTCAGTTCCCCATCGGGAAGGGCTGTCTGATGGCAAGGTAAAGCGGTGAAAATATTCTAAATATAGCATACACTTAAACTGATATTGATTTTTTTAAGGTGCATGGCTAAAATACGTTTTTTCTTCCACAGCCGCTTTACCTCGCCGTCAGACAGCCCTTTCCGACGAAGAACTGAAGCCGTTAAATCGCAGACCAGACTCCATTCACAAAAACAGTAATTTTACCTTGCAGAACGTGGGAGTACAGTATACATACACCCAACTTCAAAAAATCCTAACCCTTTCAGTTATTTCAAAACTTAGCAAAGCTAACCTCAGCTTTGATTCGCCTTTTCGGATAACCTACATCACTGCTTTTTGCTAACGGCTGAGTGGGCCTTTCCATTTGAAAAAAAACAAAAAAGAACGCAGATGGATCCGCCCTTTAATGACTGACACGCATCAAGAGTGAAAAGCAAACTTTACTGCTTAGAGAGGCTAAAAACAGTGCATCAAACAGAATACAGAATAGATTTTGATGAACAGACAATGAACACTAATGTGCAACAGTTCCTTTATGTATTAGGTATAGTATTAGTTAATGTTGCTTTCTATAGCTTCTATCTAATTCAGCTTTGATGTGTCAAAAGAAGCAATACTCAACCTCCTGCCCGCTATTTACTGTAATTGCTTTTAAAATCCCATCTCGTCTCTTAGGTCTCATTGTATCAGTTTGTTCTTTGATCATTCTGTGGTGAAAAGACTTTAACCCTTAGACTTGTTCTACATAGTTGCTTGGAAATAATGAGGTAATTTAAGCTTATTCTGTTTCATTATAAAAGACTCTACAGTGTCATGTAGATACCAAAAAATCAGATAAATCAGTAGCACTTTTCCTCAGAATACATTGTGCCTCATGCAGGAACCACTCATACGAACAGATTCATTCTTAAGAGGCTTGATTTACGAGAGCTTGCTGCATTCACCAATTTTTTGTCTTCCGAACTTTCTCTCAGTTACGAACACATTTTATGAGTGGTCCAGACCTGTTGTAGGAGTCCTGTGCAATAAGTAAACCTACATTTTTGTAATTTCTTGTATATTTCATTACATTTAAAGCAATTTTCAGTTTGAAAATCCTAAATGAATTAAACGTCATAATTATGTTGACATTATCCTGTTTGACTCTGCAATGCAAATTAGAATATAATTCTAAATGTATTCATAATGACATCACCATTCATTTAAATTAGCCAATGATGCTATTGTATAACACTACAACATCAATATGAACATCTCAAACTGCAAAAGGACTTAAATTATGCACTAATTCAAGGTTAATTTGTCTCTGTATACAATAAGGTCAATGGGAAGTGTAATTAGGGGCATTATGGCTGACTTCTTTTTGATGCACTAGCGTGTCAGGCCCTTAGAAGAGAGCGTGTCTTTAGATAGTGTGCGGATATATTGGCAAAGATGGACGAATGGGGCAGGACGCATAGTCTTACATGGTATCATTGGGGTGTTAATTATGCTTATTTACAATTGTCATGAACGCACACTAGAGAAAGTTAAGACAAAAATATGAAAATGTTCTTACATAAAGCCCATTATTTCCATTCTTTATGCTGAGTTTGCTTTTGCATTTTTGTCACAATCACATGATCGTCAAACAAATGATTGTCAAACAAATGATTTCTCAGTGCTCCCTGTTGCGTGACATTTTATAGGCTTTGCATAAATCAGGGCTCTATTGTGAAGACATACTGTGGCTGTAAGTCAACCTCCCCGTTACAAACATTTTCCCACAGCAGCACAATCAATATAATACAAGTAATTTCCTTTAGTTTGAAATGCCACGTGTCAAATGGTCCCAGAACTCCTCACTGCAATCTGAGCGTCAGTAATTCAATGAGATCATTCTCTTTCCATGAACAGCTGTATGTAATTTGTGAGGTCAGGCTGATTTTGCAGGTCATGTATTCAGTCCGTGGCGCAGACATGTTTAAGTGGTCCCTTGTGGGATTTAAATGTCCTCGTCTTATCTGCATTGTAGACTGATAAGTGGTCTGAGTGATTCCACAACAGAGAAGCTGGTGAAACAGTAGCTTATACACTTAAAATAAATAATGCTGGTCAATATTCAGACACCCAATGTTACTGAATATTAACTTTAAATGCCGTGTTTCATAGATTAAAAACCACAAATTTAGATATTCAAAAATGTTAGAGCGGAGAATGTTTTATTGAATCTTTCTTCAGTTCAAAAGGCTTGAAAAAGCTGTGTGTGATCACTCCATCTCTACTCAAGTGTTTTACAAGAAATATGTCTGAATATTAATTGAAGCTGCTCTCTAAAACCTTGCGAGAATGCTTCATAAATGCAAATGACTGAATGAGTGAGAGGCTAAAGATTGTCACTTCACTGGTCAACTATCCCACAATTACAACGCTCTATAAAAAAACAGGGTTCATCTACCTGTGACATGATTGCACTTATAAAGGTGCCACGTGGCCGTGAAATATGACCCATTTACGTGCAGATCTGAGGAGAGCCATCGCTCTGCGTGGTTCAATTAACCTACGCAAGGTAGGGAATGGGCCAGGGGAGATGTGCAAAGGGCACATTGAGATGGAGTTCAATTAACCAGACATGACTGCATAGGAGGAGTGCAGTTGCCTTGGTATCCATTTAATCCATTTCATCAACAGCGATCTATATTTATCTTCAAAAGGATAATTAGTTATTGTGCAAAAGTGTTTCAAAATGCAATCAGTCTTTCTAACCACTATTCCAAGTTAAAATAGAAACATTAATCACACGGGCACCCTAATCATCTTTCACACTAACAGCATCAAATAATGAACACAGAGCACAGCAGCCATGCATTTATTCCTAGATATGCAGAGTACAGAGGCAAAGCAGTGGCCAGTATCCACTCAGATAACTTACAGTAGCTTGTGTGAGGCTGAATACAAGACGTGTCATTTGTAGATGTGTATGATGCTGAACCATTTCAATGTCAATGTGCTGCAGGAACTATAAGTCCGAATGTATACAGGTGTTATGAGTTGTGCTCGTGCTGCCAGAGCGTTATACAATTCCTGCACATACAGCGGGTTAGTTTTCACTCTGAATAAGTTAAGTTATTAGTTAAAGGATCATATTAAACATGTCACGTAAAGGGGAAATGACCAGAAATGTATTGGCTTCCTTAAAATACGCAGTGGTTATAAAGAAGTATATATTATATTATTGTAGGGCTGGGCAATAATTCAAAATGATAATTTATCGTCTTTCAGTAGAATTGTATCGTGATGAAATCATATATCAAGATATCACGATAAACAATTACGCTGTCTAAATTGATAATAACAAGCACATACTAACTCAAATGTCTCAGAATAATCTGATCAAACTCCGTTAAATCGAACTATTGTCTTAATGATGATGATAATGATTACTCTGTTAGTGTTATAGTGTATAGCTGGAAATATTTATACATTGTTTTCTCTGTAATTTCACTTGAAACTGTTCTGTTCATTTTGCACTAAAGTTCTTGATTAAATGAGAAAAAAGTATTTAATTCATACAAAAATAGGCTTTACCATGTGGTTGTTTCATATAGACTATTTATGTATTGAATTACCAGAAAACATGATATATAGTTATCGAGATATGAAATGACCTACGGTATATCAGGATAGACGATTTTGGCCATATCGCCCAGCCCTACATTACTTACGCATGTACGTAACATACAAGGGCTTAAAGTAGGCAGACAATAAAAAGACAAAATGATTTGGTTGATTTTTTTTTTAGATTATTTTTTGTCATTTTGAAAGTAAAGATAAACAAGAAACATGTGGAGCAGGAAGATTGACATTCAACAAAGTTCCCCAGCTGGATTTAAACCAGAGATGCTGCAATTACCCGGCATGCGTCTTAAAACCAGTAGGCCACAAGGATGCTTTATATTCATAATTTACTTAATTAATGTTGTCTTTTTCAGCATATGTGGTTTGCATAAAACATTAACAAAAAAAATATAATAAAATAAGCTCCCATAAAAATGCTCAATATCATTTCATCGATGCATTACACACACACAGATTAATTTAGAAAATATTATTCAGGCTTACTGCTTATCAGCAGGTAAGATTAGAGAAAATACAGCCTTGTGACATGACAGAAATGCTTGTGGAGAGCTTCAGGTGCTCCACATCTGACAGTGCTGTACAATGTTACCCCCTCAATGTTACCTAGAGCGACAAAATGTGACAGCTACGTCCAGATTCAAGTCGCTGATAGGAGGATGAGACTTGTAGCAGGAAATCACACATGACTCACAGCACTTCTCATTCTGTCCTACCTGATATATCGGTACTCCTTTACTATTTTAAAAGTGACAGATAGGAGATCTTTACTATAACCCTTAAAAGGAAAACATGGTGGTATTATTTTTTGCTAAATAGTACGTTTGTAACATCAATAATTCCTAAAACTGCCTTAATCTGTAATTTGGTCTGAAAAAGTATTCGGGTCAGAGAGGTCATTTTGTTGCGTAGGAATCCGGTTTAGTTATTTTTAAATGTAATTTATTAAGATGTATCTCTTTCTCTCTTTGACTGTGCCAGTCACCCGTGTCCATTTATGTTGTGTAACATCATTTTGACTAAAAAACTCCACCTGGGGTCAAAATGAAAATGTAAGTAAACATAGATAAGACCATGTTGACTCTATCATAAAATGCTAGTTTTGGCAAAAACTACACCATATATACCATTTGCAGTCTTGGTCTTTAAACTTATGGATGTTGTTTTCATTCATATATTGTACCGAACCACAGCAGAGACACAGACATCTGCATCACAGTACAATATACAAGCCAACTCCTGGATGCTTGAAGTTAGTTACTTTTGGCCTAACTACACTAATAACAGAGTCTGTGCTCTGTTGAGCAATCAGTGTGATGCAATCAGAAGGAAAATCACGGGTATTGAAGCTAATCATGTCTCGTCCTAAAACTCAAATTACAGGGGATCTGTGTGTGTGAAAGATCAGAGTTAGTCTTTATCCATGATAGCTGATAATAACACCTTGGGGGGGATATACAGTATTATGATACATTTCCACACAGTTGGGATAAGCAACTGTGATCCGACCCTGTGATGCAGGCGTGTCGATATGACAGGATGGCCAAGTAGTGGATTCCAAGTGCATTGACCACCTAAATCACCTGTCTGCTCAGTTCACTTGTAGGTGCATTTCATTTTTGCATTGGTACAGTATCATCTGTGCTGAGTAGTTTCTGGTTCTGTAAATATTTGCGATAACCTACATAATCAATCCACATGTTTGAAGCATTGCGTGCCTCGCAGCTTTAGCGTTTCATAATGAAACAAAAGTAATACCTTTGCAAGAGAGACCAAACAGAGTTCTAACTACTTTTGATAAATAATTCATAGCATTCATATCAAAAGACAATCAAAAACCTAATTTAAAGCTGAATAATTTAAAATGGGCCTCCCAAACTGAGGTAGAGAGAATAACGAGTACACTCAAATCCTGCACACTGAATGAAGTCAAACATTTAACTTTGACACTTATAATACGAGCTGCCAACGCTAAAATTACTCCCAAGTTCAACAGATGACATGAAATGTGAGCTTAATTTCAAGGTGTTGGTTGGTCAGTGTAGTTGCAACTTGTCTTTCTGCAAAGTAGGTTTTCTAGAGAAACGTTTGCTTTTGTGAGGAAATGTCTCTTAATGTCTTAATCTATATGTGCAGGTAGGCTCAGCAGAGGTCAACGTTTCAGAAAGTCTCGTCTCCACTGCTGTGCAGTAGATCCTGCAGACCAGTCTTATCTTCTACAGCCACAAATGTCCAACAATGACTGGATAATTAACTTTCATCATCTGGCAACTTCATGTTTTGACCATTATACTGACATCAATCATAGCTGTCATGGGTTTTAGTTCTCAACACTGTGTCAAATGCACACAATGTCCCACATAGATTCTGCCAATGCAAAACCAATGTTCAGTCCGTAATATCCAAAACTGTATTTTCCATATGCCCACTAAAATATCAAAATATTAACCATAATATTATAAATAAGTAGCTCTTATGTATCTTGCCAGACAACATGCGTGGTCCCTAAGATTTACAAAAATAATTTGAGTTGCCTGACACTCAAATCTTTCTGAATTATTGTCAAAATACAAAGCTTCAGAAATGAGTAGAAAGAGAAATGAAGAACGGAGTAACGTAGGTCAAGCAGGGTCACTTAGACGAGTTAAATGTAGAAGAAATTGGCTCTCGCCAGTGAATGGCCATGAATTGAATCCGCTCCTTCTATTTGTTGTCCAACAATGTGAAGGGCTGTTACAATGTGGCTGAAAATGCTATTTCACTGTTGACATTAATGTGGACACTTCAAGAATACAATATCGCTGCAGTAAAATCTACACATATTTACTATGATATGCAATTACTTGTCTTTTTTTAGTTTAAGATTCAAGAAAATGAAAAATGATTTTTACTCTATATTTTGTTTTAAGTACAGTATGTCTTAACGACTTTAAGACAAAGCAATACCAAAAAAAATCTACAGTTTAAGTTTTATACAGCTAATTGGAACTGACTGAATCAAGAACAAAATCATTATGTTACATGAATCATCAACTTGTGAGGCTGCTCCCTATTTGCCTCGGACATACTGCTTTAGCCTCAGTCTATTAGCACAATATCTCATGTATGTTTGTATGCAAGTAATGTATGTACATAAGAACCCTTTTTACGAGATTCCCATTTTAAAATGAGCAAACTGAAAACATTAAGAAGTAAGCTGGAGAGTAGGCTAATGGAGTTAATGCTAGTGCTATTAGCTAGCTACAGTTGATAAAATCTGTCACCAACGGTTGTCATATCAGTCGGCAAAATCGATGGCTAAAAATGAAAAGTCAATTTTGTATACTTCTGTCTGAAATCAAGGATCCATTGTTTAAAAAATTAGACTACTAAGAAGCGCTAAATCAACCAGTGTAAACTTGTTGCTCCAAAACAGAACGGTGTAGCAACAGTAACTAAGGAGAGCAGGACTTGGCGAACTGTGAATTTTGGAAAAAGTGATCACCATTCTGTTTGGCCGTGTCCAAAGTCACTGAGATTAAATCTGTTTGGATTTAATTTCCTACTTGACCATTTGCATTTTACAGATAATGCAGTATATTCAGTACAAATATACCGACACAACAAAATCAGATTAAATATAGTCTAGTCAATGTCAGCCAATTAATTCAGCAATCATCCCAAGTTCCTTGTGGAAGATACTCAACATCATTCAGCTTCATACCGATACATTACAAAGTTTGTTGTATAGTGCATCCACCCCCACAACATCAATAACAATGTGTGTTATTGCAGCTTTATCACACCATAATCCCCATTGTGGAGAGGGGAACTCTTTTACTGTTTGCCCACAAAGCTTTAACTCTCAGAAACAGGCGGGTTTTATTTCTGAGAAAAAGAATGACATCTAATTCCCCTCGATTGCCCGGTGGGGGCAAACTAAAGCTGCTTTGAAAGGGCACTGATCTAAAGAGCCTCTCTGACAAACATGCTGGGGCTTATTTTCTGGTTTTGATCTATCTATTGGTCACAGTGGGTCTCTATGAGGGATACATTGTTTGAGTTGACTGACCAAACACTGCCCTCAGGGTATTATACTGTAGCACGCTGTGCTGGAGATGGAAAAGCAGCCATTTTCTCCTTGACGTTTTGAGTTGGAGCTATAAAAACTCATGCTTCTGCATAACTATTTGTCTCAACTAAAACAAACAATGTCTCCTTTTCTCACATACATCATATTTATATGTTCAGTATTTCAGAACTGCAAAATTCAAAGCAGCAGTATCCTTATAAATCAGGACAGTGTGTCTCATACTGAATTCATTGAGACTAAATCAAATCAACATTAAAGCATTGAGAGCAGATATAGTTGATGCTGTAAAACTCTGCAACACCCCTCCATTTCCTTCCTTATAATTAACCAAACTTATAAAATAAGTACAGTACTATGTGCCTATAAATGCCCACGTTTGGACTCATTCTCCAACTTCAAAGTGCACCATCCTGAGGGACTTTCTTCTAACTTCAATGGCAAGTCCACAGCAGTCTGCAGCAGCCAGTTCTCAGTGTGACTCTTTGGCTTGGGCATCAAAGCAATTTAGATATTATATTATATTGTAGTAAATCTAAATTATTTAAGAGAGATGATTGCACAATTTTTTTGGAGTGAATATTGCACAAGACATTAAGAGTAAGCCTACATTACAGTTTCAACTGCTGCTTACTACCAGTTTCTTATGAATACAATATTGTCTTTCCTAAAATCCTTGTTATCCTTTGTCAATTCTAATTACTATTATTATATTCAGACCAAAGTTTTTGCATCTTTCCTAAATTTGCCTGCAGTTTTAGTTTTGTCTGTCTTTAATGGATGTAAACATATTGCCATTTGTTTGGGAAGTTTGTGTATGAACAATTTATTTATAAAAGCTTGCAGATGACGAAGGACATTGGGCTTTACTCAGACACATTGGCCACAGAATACATGAGCCTTCATCTATTTTTAACTGCATGCCCTGTTTTTGTTTTTATGTATTTTAGGAAGCCTTTTGTAACACCTTGGCAAGGGACAACAGTTGAAAAATAGTCTTTTGGGTAATTCTGGCATTTCTTACTTGTATTTATTAATTTTGCACTGTCTCTTCTCAAATATACTAAAATAAACTAAACTATTGTCAATGGGGCTTTGTATGGCAAAAAGGCAAAGCAAATTATTTGTAGTTAAATAAGTTATATACAAATGATGCAAGGGTGTCCCAGACAAGTCTTCTCATTTCCGGCTAAATGTCTATCCAGAATACACATCCTCAATCCTCACCAGAAAAATAAATAAATGTAGGACTTTGCGCTCCAATTTCACCTGAGCCAGTGAGCTTGCAAACACTAATCAAGCTCATCCGCATGTTTTTTCTAAAGAAAAATGGGCAGTGAATCTGACAATCTGAATCTGGGAATCTGTCAAAGACCGTTTTTATCCGCTGACCCTGGCTACTTTCAAAAAAAGTCTTTAGTCACAAATTCTCAGACATTTCTGGCGAGGTTATGCGACAGCCAGTGTGATACTGTATGACTTTTTCAGACTAGCTCCTTAGCTGAGTGGCAGATGTTCACATTCATATTTTTCATTTATACTTACTGTATATCTAGTGAGATTTCAGCAGTATGTAAGACAGTAAATTGATACACATAGTAGATGAGATGAATAATGTAAACACCTTTAATCCAGCTGTAAAACTTGACTGTTATTGCTTAACTCTCCACTATTTGCCTTTCTTTAAGTGAAACACATCCAATAGAGATTGAGATTTAGGCAAAGCCAAAAAAACTTCTCAATGATATTTTATACATGATACAGTACTTGTAGTACAGTATTATTATTGTAAAAGGTTTTTGGAGTGAATTACCTGCCTACAATATTTATTTCTCCCCAGATTTACTTTGGCAGTTCTGTTGTTGCTAAAGCTGGTCTCCATTTATTCATGTAATGTTTAAAGTAGACAAGGAGTATAGCTCGATAAGTTTATTGTTAAATACCCATGTTCAACACCTTACCTAAAAAAGATGACAAATGCTGGATTTTTTACAGAAACAAAACATGCTTCTCTTTGATAAATAATAGAACAAACAAATAATGAAATAATAAATATCTGTCATTTGTATTCACAAGCTGCTCCCTCTGATTTGAAGCCAACAGATGTATTTCATCACAGGGCCTTGATTTTTATTATAAAAGATAAATTTCACACTCACCGTTTGTATATATCAAATAGTTGGCGGATTTTCCGCAGTAACAAAGGGGATGAATTACATTATATTTGTCTTTACAGCTGTCCTGGAGGCACATGTTTACTGCAGTCCTCTAATGATTGCATCAAAATGCTGGACTGTCTCACTCCTCCACTGTCAATTGTGGACTTGCCGAGTCTAATTCCTCACATGAATGTAGTACGACACTTTCAGGATTTATTGAAAAAGAGTCAAGTCTAAAGTATCTGCCTCAGTCATTGTTAAGCAATGACACTGTGAATATATGACTGAATTGTATTGAGTATTAATTTTGTTGTTGTTCTTCCTCTCTCTTGAAATGTTTAATCAAATACAGTCTGGCATTTATTCCACATATTCTATGAGACAGACCAGAAGTTTATCTGCTTCCTGCCTCTCTAGTGTTCTTCCTTGAAGTAGGAGCAAGAACAAAAGATCTAAAATGTAGCAGTTCATAGTTAATTAGGTTAATGTCTATTGCTGACTACTTCACATCCACTGCCACAGGCAGGAGGACGATTTACAAGTGCTCCAAAGGCTGCCAATCTGTAAACATTTTATAGTTTATGAGCAACTCCAAGACAATGCATTGTTTTAACAGTTCCAGTACAGCATGAATACGGTTTCTTCCCGTGGCCAGAAGTGTGCCGATGTGCCCAACTGACAGCATGCTGAAGTACCATCCACAATCAGCCATCATCCACTGGAAGAGAAGAGGTTTGACCTCCCTTCACCCCAAACTCCAAACTCTGACTTGACAATGATTATGATCACCCAAAAGGTACACTCATGATAAAAGATGCGGCACAGATGAGGTTTGTTATTTTATTTCTTTGAGAAATGCGGAGCTGCTGTGCCTGCAGGACACGATCAAAGCTGAAGCCGATCACAGCAGGCCAATTAGAGTGTCCAGTGCAAACACTGAGCAGAGATCAAAGACAAGGCTGCGTTACATGACAGCCACTGGGATAGAAAGTAACTGGATCCCATTAACAGTGTGAGCACATCCACTAATGGGGCTTTGCATAAAGCGAACCATTATTATTGCAAGGATGGCGTCTGTTGAGGTGTCGTGACCAATCTCTCGGATCAGTGAAGCACGTAGTAGGTTTTTGTTTTTCTTTTATCAAACAATACTTTTAAACTTTGTACTATCGTTATTATTGGTGGCTTGAATCACACAAGTTGAGATGCAGCCGACATTGTGAACGCTGCCACTACGGTGAAAGTCACAGCAGATACTGCTTTTGCTATTGCAGTGACGCCATCTAATCCAAGATGCACATTATTTGATGGATGAAGCAAATTCTGTAAAAAGTCTGCAATGCTGTGCATGAGCATGATGTAAGACCCAAGAGAACAAAAAATAAGCAAAAGTGGATTACAGGCTGCCCTTGTTCCACAACTACCCATTAATGTGACACTCAGTTTGATGCAACATTGTCTTTCTTGTTTCCTCAGAACCAGGTGTGCGGGTGAGATTTCAGCAAAGTCACACAAACTGCAAACTGGTCAAACAAAAGTGGAATAACTAAAAATTAGGGCTGTCAAAGTTAACGCGATATTAATGCACAAATTAGTTTTAATGCCACTAATTTCATTAACACAATCGATCTTCCAGAGGTTGTAGCGGGCTCAGTTTTGAAGCTAGAGTGAAGATACTGATACAAAATGAAACTAGAAAAACCTAAGGAATCCATTGGTACCAACCATGTCATGCCAGCTTGTTGGGAAGAAGGTTAAAAAACGCTCCAAACTTGTGCTAAATTTTGGCGAGGAAAAAACAGTAATTTGGCCATTTTCACAGGGGTCCCTTGACCTCTGACCTCAAGGTATGTGAATGAAAATGGGTTCTATGGGTACCCACGGGTCTCCCCTTTACAGACATGCCCACTTTATGATAATCACATGCAGTTTGGAGCAAGT
Source organism: Helicolenus avius (assembly GCA_916700675.1). Taxonomy (NCBI): domain Eukaryota; kingdom Metazoa; phylum Chordata; class Actinopteri; order Perciformes; family Sebastidae; genus Helicolenus; species Helicolenus avius. Next base: position 14,670 of record CAKAKQ010013850.1, read on the forward strand.
CATAGTCAAGTCAGCACACTGACACACTGACAGCTGTTGTTGCCTGTTGGGCTGCAGTTTGCCATGTTATGATTTGAGCATATTTTGTAAGCTAAATGCAGTACCTGTGAGGGTTTCTGGACAATATTTGTCATTGTTTTGTGTTGTTAATTGATTTAAAATGATAAATATATATACATACATTTATATAAAGCAAGCATATTTGTCCACTCCCATTTTGATACGAGTATTAAATACCTGAAAAATGTCCCCCATTTTGAACAGATAATAAAAGTGTGATTAATTTGCGATTATTTGCAATTAAATCGATTGACAGCCCTACTAAAAATGAAGAAGAATTAGGATTAGGATTACTGCAATATTTTAAATTCAGTGTCATCACTGTCAAATCAGTTTACAATATGGAGTTTTTTTTTCCTTTTTCTAGTAATATTAACAGACCCTAATTTTTGTTGCAGAAATGCATGGACTTTTTTTTTATGTAACATCTCCCCAAAACCATTTGGTCAAAGCGGATGGCTAGTTTTGATATTGTCCAATCTGGTTTGCTATGGCAACGCCATATGGATTTTTCCAAAGAAATCGACACACTGGCATGATGCTCAACAGATGGTAATTATCACTATAGTTGCTGCTCTGTGATGCAAGTCAGTGGAACTTTCCAATTAACATCTGGCTCCATCATTCAGTCGTATACACAAGTGACGGAGAGAAGTCAGCAAAATGTCATGTTCTACTTCAAAGGTCAAATGTT
>CAKAKQ010013853.1:0-10346 GCA_916700675.1 Helicolenus avius
GACAGGTGAGGTTTACCTGTTGATACCAGACTGTAATGGTTCACACATACGGTGACCATGCTGCTCTGCAGTTTCATAGTATGTCCTTAGAAGCTGAACAGTTTGGCTCCCTCTGCTGGCTGCTCCATCATTTGCACTTTGCTGCTCAGCTCTTCTTTTAGTTTCAGATAGAGTTGTTGTGTTGTATGTTCTTGATCATGATTTTAAATTTACAGATATACGCGGTACGTTGTCTAAGAATAGGGCTCTTTATGATGATGCTGTACACCGGTAGATTCCTCTCTGTTTAATCCTTTCTGTGTTTGTGTCTCCAGACCATTTCAGCGCACCGTCACCATGCACAAAGACAGCTCTGGCCACGTGGGCTTCATCTATAAGTCTGGCAAAATCACCTCACTGGTCAAAGATGCCTCCGCTGCCCGCAACGGCTTGCTGACTGAGCATTTCATCTGCGAAATTAATGGACAAAACGTTATTGGACTCAAGGTCAGACACTTGTTTTTTTTATCTGAGTCTTTTCATCAGATAGTCTGGTCATTAGTGGATACAAACTGTTTACTAAGTGCTCATTACATGAGAAAGTAATGTGTATACTGTAAGATAAGATGAACATCAGTGATCTAGCATTGTGGAAAAACATGGACTAAAAATGAAAATTAGAATAACTACAGAACATGTGTGATGCCGAGAGAATGTTTGGTGGCTAATTTGAGTTTTGCATTGGGATGGCTGCTTGCACGCTTGCAGAATATAGTGTAACGCGGGAACGTGCAGCGTTTTTAAGTAAGTGCAGCATTCACCAGCTCCCACATCTGTACACATGTGAAGTGAAAAGGTGTTTAGTTCATATCAGTTACGTAGCCGTAGTTTGCTTTTAGCCTCTGGTAGTTTCATCCCGCCCTGTGATGAAGGCTTTGAATGTGTTCTTAGCTTATGTGTTCAACCCTTTGTGCATCCCTTTTAAAAAAGTTGCTCTGGTGTCCTTAGAGGACAAAAATGTCTGTGTCAAAAACTGCCATACAATTATATATTAATATTGTAAATATTCATTTTCAGAATTTTAACCCTTTAAATGGTTTGTTTACATAATACCACACAAAACACAAAAACTTATTTATTGTCTCTATACTAAAATCAAACATTGAATTGATTTCTGTATACTAAATGCTAGGGACCAGTCTGGATTTTGTCAATGATTAGCAACAACATTGATTTTGATGCATTGCATCAAACACTGCAGTGCTCCATAATACAGCATCGATTCCCCCAGTGGAAACCAGGAGAACAGCACGTATCTGCCCCAAAGGGCAAATATGAGAAAAAAAAAAATCCAAAATGTATGCCATATGCATTAACAGCCAAAATGATCGAAAAATGAAAAAGCCAAAAATGTCCCTAGTGAGACACGAGGGTAAGGGAACTTACAATGTGAGGGTAATTCATTGATCATATCAGGTCCTCACATGTCAATCTTCCTGTTTTGAAAATTCCAGGATTCTCAGATCAAGGATATTCTGACCACCTCTCCGACCGCCATGACCATCACCATCATGCCCAAGTTCATCTACGAACACATGATTAAGAGGTAGGACTTCAACATTTCAGTGAACCTTAAAGGTTAACTTTAGTATTTTTTAACTTGGACCTATTTTAGTTTTTGTGCTGACTAATGGGGGACAACCATTTTTTGAATTGGTCCAGTATTGAGGGAGAACGCTGCAGCCGTATCACTGGCTGCAAAGTAATCAAATCGGGCAACTCCTCACCGTCAATGTACGTCCGCTAAAAATTCTTGTTTTGCCACCGACAGGCTCAGATTGTTATTAGTGTCTGACAACATTATAGAAAGGACCCCACAGAGAAAGAAAACACTTTTCTTACCTTTTGTTATTGTGTCATGTGACGTGTTGCCGGAAGACAACGGTGGAAACGTGCGTGAGAGTTTGGAGAGAGGGGTGCCGGTGTTGTTGGAGTACAGAAAGCGTAGCTTAGGGCATTTTCACACTTAGTTTGTTTTCTCTGGTCTGAATCAGGGACCAAATTGTTACCATGTTGCATATTGCCTCGAGTTTGGTTTGCGTCCACACGGCAGCATTTACAAGCGGACCAAAATTTTGGTGCGCAAAGAAACTGCTCTGTAATTGGTCTGAATTTCCATGCAGGAAAACTCCCATTAACCCGTTAACTGTGACATGCTCATCGGCCAAAAATATTTTCCCGAAGATCCATCAGATATGCCCGTGGTCTTTAACACAGCCTGACGTTAGACCTGTTTAGTACTGATGTGAATAGCGAGGGCAAGCGTATGCTCTTTTGTAGTGATGTTGTCTGCTGTCTGGTGTTGACATGCACAGCGCAGCTCGCTACCGGTTCGAGATCGGATAACGCTCGCACCACAAACGAAGTGTACCGAACCGTACCGCAGTTCGTTTTGGAAGCAAACCGAGGCAACCCCTTCAAGGAGGTGCAGAAGTCTAGTTCTCTCTCAGAACACTTGAATTACAATATGCTGAAAGGTTATTATGGAATTTTTGGTGCCAAAAATATACTGCCTACTGTCAAAACAGGATCCAGGTTGAAAAATACTGAGGTTGCCCTTTACATGAACCCAGTGTGAAGATGGATTTGGCATGATGCTATTCACTGACGAGCTTACGGATGATTCTTTTTTTCCAGGATGTCGACAGGTCTCCTGCGGTCATCCATGGATCACTCTGTCCCAGAGGTGTGAAGACCAGGAGGAGGGCTGTAAACTGTCTGGATGTCTACAATACAGAGATATCTCTCTCTTTCTTTCTCTTTTCCTTACTCATATCTTTCTCTCTCTTTCTCTCTCCCTCTCCCTCTCTCTCTCTTTCTGTCTTCATACCAAACCACCTCCTGCATCACAATCATCATCGTCGCCATTTCTCATCTTTAACATAATCTTAAAAATGCCTTTTTTTCTATTCTTCAGTTGTTGAGTATAGTCTTTACCTTTTCTACATTCCCCCCCGTCCCTATCTCTGTTGACACGTCTAGTACTTTCTATACGTTAACCTCGTAGTCTAAGTATTACATGTATTATTTTTTTTGTTTTGTACTTGAGATCAAGGACAGTACACAATGTTATTTTTAAGCCATGCACACCATCTTGAGTCCAGAGCTTCCTCCTCATTGTGGAGACCTATCATTGGCACGTGACGTTTCATCTTGTCATAAATGCTGTAAAAGCTGACGGTCAGTCATCAGAGCCCTACCATGTAGATTGCGTCTGTGCCCCCATTCCCTGTACTTGGCCCCTTAATGTGTATGTATGTAATCTGATCTGAATTAACACCTGGGGCCTCATATTATGTGAGCAAGTTTGTTGACTTGATTCTAGATTGCGGTGTCATTTTTACTCGGCCAGTCAAAAAACAAATAGTTTTCTTTAGCAAAGGCGTTGTTTTTAGTTCATACCATATATTGGTAAAAATGTGTGTTGATTTTTTTTTTTGTTTTTAAGGAAACCCCAACATTTCTAACATATAAGTGAGAGTCAGGACATAGCAGTACCACATTTTCCTGTCTCTGCGGGCAAATGATCATGATGAGGCTCTGATGTGTTGAATTCGTAGGTACTGGGGAACACTGTGTGCACATTCCAGGGGGAGAGTGTAGGGCAGCAGTCGATGTTTGTTGCCCCCATGCAGCTGGGACTTAGCCCTGTCCGCAAACACTGTACGAGCCATGAGACGGTGAAAGGCACAAGTAAGCAAGATCACAGTGCACTAATGTGATTAGTTAAGCCGGAGCCGGAGGTTAGTTGAACGGTGTTTGTCGGATATGGTTTTGCGCTTCAAACTGTGTTTTCTTTTGAGGGAATTGTTGGTGTTTGTCTGGACAGGGTCTGTGCTGGGCGGACCCACTAAGTGCACTTTCCACTACCTTTTAAAAGGTTGTCTTTCCTGTATCCATTTCAACAGTGACGTTCAACAGCTTTTTTTTTTTTTTTTTATTATTATTGTGTTTGTGGTGCCTCATGTTAATGAGAGAACTCATGAAAGCAAACGTGTGTGTTAACCATAGGAAACTGCTGACATTTGATGCTGAAAAATCATCTGCTCAAATCGAAGGCGTTTAGAATTCCACATCATGGGTTTAGCCGACGAACTCGCTCTCCTCTGCTAAGTGTCGTCAGAGGACGTCCCCTCTGTAATATTCCTTCCTTAACTGATGAGCACAATGAGACTGAGCAGAGCTCGCAGTTGTGAAATTTCTACTTGTTATATAAAGTTGCTCCTTTTAATGCTGTTCATGTTTGGATGCATGTATTCCTTTAATTTTCTAGGTATGCAATCTGATAAACATCACTGTCATTCTGTAAGAAAATCTAAAAATTTATATTCGAATGTAACCAAGATAATATTGTAAAACAAATAAACAGTCTTTCTGTTCACATTGGCTTGGTGGTGTTTGACATTTATCTTCATACTAACATCTATTCTTTAGATTTTAGCGTGGTCGGATCACAAGAAAAAAACACAAGATTCAGACAAACACACAGATGAAGACAACAGAAAGGTTTCCTCCATGCTGTTTAATATAGGGGCTTTTGGTCTTTCTTTATACAGTGTGGTAGGAGTGTGAATGCAGAAGTAGCCCATTGATGTCTTTTAACTGTACACACTACTATTGCCATTAAAATAGTTAATTTACATGATGTTATCTGTAGATATCACTGATGTCAGCTAAATTCCTATACAAGGCATTGAATGCCTTCGATGGTAGGATGTTAAAGGACTTGGTATAACCGCTGTATACATTAATTATCATTACATAGGCTATGGAACACATACTCAAGACAACCAGACAAGGAATAATAAAGCATAAAATGACAATTCACATTCACATTTCTGTCTTCATCAAGAAATATTCAGCATCGTATGTGTTTAAGGATATACGTAGTATATAATCAGTCACCCCCCTTCCACTCACATACTGTACACTGGCACAACAACCACTACAGCAGGAAGTTCAGGTGTACTATGGGACAGAAATAGAAAACAAGGACATTGTGAGGTACAACAACGTTCTTGCAGAGACAGCGTAGGACACTCTCGGGATACCGGCCTCCTCGGCAATGCAGTAATCTTGGACTGGGTTTTGATAAAGTGCTGTGTGGTGAAGATTGATCGGAGGAAGGTCAGATTAAACTTTTAATGATTAAATCAATCACAACCTGAAGAGCCTCGAGCCGCCTCTGGAACGGAAGCGTTTATAACAGGGGTTGGAATCCTGACCGCTGCAGGTCTTAATGTTTGTTACCCATTGAATAGGAAAATGGAAAATGTAGGGCACAAAATGACTCCAAGGATGTGATTATGTTCACCAAGTGCAGACATAAGCGTGTAATACAGGCATGTTAGAAACACCAGCATACATTAAACATATTAAAGCAAATGACAAAAAACTACTGAATACGAAGGGCCCCCAAAATTGTGTTCAAGAGAAGAACACATGTTATGTCTTCATTCTTTTCTTGAACACACAAATTATCATTTCAACAACTTGTATAAACAAGTTAAGAAATTGTGTACAAGATACATCAACGCTCGAGATAACTTGTGCACAAAAGGTGTTATCTTGTGAACACAACATAATATCATCTGCATACCAGACACCTTACTGTATGTGCACACGGTTTTAAATGAACATTTGTGTTTCATGTGTTTACAAGATATAGAAGATTAATAATTTGTGAACACCAGGTATATGTCGTGTGAACAAGACAGATCTTCTGCCTACAAGACATTTACTTGTGTGCACAAAGTATTGAATGATACAGTAACTTCTGTATAAACGATACACAAGATCCATCACTTGTGTGCACAAGAGGGGTGTACTACTACTACTACTACTACTATTACTACTACTACTACTACTAGGCTTTTGTTAACGTCTTACAGATTTTGTCTTTAGACGCCATTATAATGTGTGTTAACACTCAGTTTTATGGAAGGCCATTTGCACAATAATGTCTTAGAGATTTTTTATATTAAAATGTGTGTTAATGTGCAGAGTTTGGTTGTGTTAACACTATTTTTACACATTGACACAACTAAATTATGGAAGGCCATTTGAGCAAATAACATTTTAGAGATTTTGTCTTTAGACAACATTAAAATGCACGTTAACGCGTAGAGTTTGGTCGTTAACACGCAAATTTGTACATGTTAAAGCTTCAGGAGGCAACAATTTTTTGGCATCATTGAGCAAAAATTCCATAATAACCTTTCAGCATATTGTAATTCAAGTGTTCTCGGAGAAAACTAGATTTCTGCACCTCCTCATGGCTCTGTTTTCAGGCTTTCAAAAAATAATAATCCTTCATATTTGATCAGCGTTGCCTAGTTTGACCGTTTGGTGGAGGACACCAGAGGACACAGAGGCACAAGATTTTCTTTCAGATTCCCTCATCTCATGCACTACTGTCAGGATATAGTGATCGTTTTATAAAAATAACTTTTTTTAATCTCATTTGCTCCATTTCTGCTCCACTGCAGCTTTAATGCAATAGAAATTGACCCCTTAACACATCCGATTGATTTTCTGCGCCTTAAGGTAGTAGTACATCCCTCAGGTATATGTTTTTGCATGCACAAGATAATAACTTGTACCAACAAGATAACTTGAGTGCACAAGATCCAAAGCACACAAGATAAAAAATAATAAAATAATAACAACAGTGTACTACGGTTTAGTAATAAACTCACATACATTACCACATAAGCAGCTAAAGTGTAGACTGTTGTGCATAGAGGTAAATGAAGGGGGTTGAGATGATTGCTGCTACCCACAACAAGCCTGGATTCCTAAACCTGAACCTCTTAATGCCGCATTGCTAGTTCACTAAATGGACCCTTTCCTTTCCTCCACCACCCCCGCGTTTGTTACAACAGACAGCAGCAGAGTTGGACTGACTGAAATCAAAGTACAATGATGATATACAGCAGTTATCATTCACATGACTTTCATCATCAACATGGAGAGGAGAAGGGAGGCCGCCTCCCACATTCTCACACCTGTTCCCTCACAGGATTATATGGCTTTTTGTAAAACATAAAAAATAGTTTTGGCTTCCTAATCCACTTTAGTCGGGAGACGGGAACACAACTAGTGCACAACTCATGATGACGAGAGTGATGCTGAGGTTATGGATGATGAGCTTGATGATGAGCCAAGTGAAGAAGAGGCAGTCCTTTGAGTCTCTAAGGCATTCCTTCAATCTTTTCATGGATCTCAATACATTGATAATGGATCCTTTAGATGGATGAAGTGGAAACTAAACACAGACAGGGATTGTCATGATTGTCACTGACGTCTGACAATTACACACAGCATAAACACGGTTCATTCTCTACCAGTGTGTGTTTTTACGACAGCATTTAAACTTAAATTAAATGTCCATTACTCTGTATGGACTGTAGATACATATTGAGGTCAAATGTAAAGAGATCAATAGCTCTTATCACGGATGAAAGACAACTGCTTTAACAGAAGTAATTACATGTAATGTAGCAGTATTTTTAAGGATCTACCTGAAATGTCTGCATTATCTTAGTTACACTTTCATCTTTGCCTTAAACATTATCAGCACGATGTCAAACTGAATTGACGCTGCAGACCAACAGAACAATCAGTTAGAACTCAGAGGAGATACGACACTTTGGATACAATCCCGACTTCAAGTAATTGCTTAAAATTCATAAAGTGAACAATAGTGCAAAATATGTCAACCAAATAGTAAAAAAAAAAAAAAAAAAAAAGAATCATGCTGCTCATTTTCTTCACTGAAGAACTAAACAAGTCAGTTGGTGCCAGACTGTTTTTGCTGGTTGTGTCAGGGTGTTTCTCCATCTGTGACCTCACGAGTCTCTTGACAATCAGACACATTTTGATTTTACAGTTGCAGGCCGCTTATTTGCCCTTACAACACATGAAGTTAAACATCTGCACAAGATCAGCAAACAGAGGAACTTGCCATCAGGTGCCGCTTTCGTCAAAGTCTTCTCGAAAAACACGCATTCACACAAAGTAAACACCCTGATCCTAAATGCCATCACAACCCCAGATATCTTATCCATTTACATTTTGAGTGTCGACTAACATGTAGTACTTCATGTCTAGAAATGCTTTGCAGAATGATCTATTAAACAAATAAAGTTGATTTATTCGCAGTGACTGACTAAACTCTTGTACAGCAGACTTGAAATACACACTACCAGAGTGACAGTTACGCTACACCACATGAGCATTAAGTTAGCAGAAATATACAGCACAGAGCACAGACTGAGCACAACTCACTTCATCCAGATCTACATCAAAGTGTCAAACTGAGCCAGTGAGTATCTACAAACAAGTGTCTTGATCATTAGATGACTTTTCTATTAGATTGGATTCGTCGTGTTATGTGAAGCCATTTTCTGCTCGGTTGAATAAATCCGTAGATTTGCAGGATTAACTGGGGACCAAGTTTGTGGATTCATTGAACTTGAGTTTGAGCTTTTGCATCTGAATCAGCTTTCATTGATTTCTGGAGATGTAATGGTACACTCTCAGGGTAGAAACACACCGAACACAGTGAGCTGGGTAGTGCCACCACCTCCCATTCATCTTCTATGAGAGGCGACAAATCCCTTCTAAAGATCTGACCTTATTAATGAGACTTTGAGGCTATCCTGGGTTCCTGGGCATGCTGGGGTTGAGGGAAATAAAAGAGCAGCGTCTATTGCGAAGTCAACTTTAAAGAAAGGAGAAATAGATGTTAATGTAGCACCTGGTAGAGTGGAATTTAGAGGCAAAATCAAGCAAGGTTTTTTTGTTTTTCTATCAGTTATTGATTTCCGGCACAGTACAGGTCTATATCACAGAGGTAGAGCGGGACGTCCACTAATCGGAAGGTCATAGGTTCGATCCCCGGCTCCTCCAGTCCACATGTCGGCTGAGACATCGGTGTGTGAATGAGTATTTAGATTAGATCCCGATGGGCAAAGTTGGCACCTTGCAGGCAACCTCTGGCATCACTGTATGAATGGGTGAATGCTGACATGTAGCATAAAGCGCTTTAAGTGGTCGGAAAACTAGAAAAGCGCTGTATAATTCCAAGTCCATTTACCATTCACATCCAAGAGCAGACTATCGACTGTGATCGAAGTAATTCACTTTTTATCCTGTCTGATCTGCAGCAAAGTTCAGTTGCATTTCAAGTATCTACATTTTTACGAAAGAGAAATAGTTCCAGCGCCTGACTTGTTTTTACATTTCTGTTTGTGTACAGATTAAACAGGCGAGATATAACATGTTCATTTGTCAAATGTACAGGTGCTGGTACACCGGTGGTATAAGCTGTGTGTAAGCTGCGTCCACCTGCTTCCAGTCTTCATGCTAAGTTAAGCTAATCGCCTGCCGGATCCGGCTTCATACGAGCTACAGTTCATAACAGCTCTTTTGACAGTAGCCATGCAGTAAATTGTGCAATGGCTCAAACCACAAGACAACAATGGAAGCAACAGTAAACTGTTTGGTTTGACAGCTCGACTGATCTGCCCTCCGACAGCTGAGCGTGAGAAGTGTCTATGGTTCTTGGTGCGTTTCGGTGTGTTCTACCCTTAAAATCAACCTGAGTTCTGTGTCTACATTGTTGTTTCTTGATCGTAAATAAACTCCCATGTTCTCAGTCTTGAAGACGTCAACGACTCAAAGAAAACTGTCTGCAGTCAAAGGACACGTGAAGTCTGAATTAGGGTGGATTGTCCCTTAGTCACAGAGCGTAGCTCATCACTGCAGACAACTAGACCATTTGGTTATACATAAACACGCTCTTATACATATTTTCATGTACACACTAACCAACATCATTAGACCATGTCAGAACTGAGACAGCCTGGTAGGTTGACAGATCAATGAACCTTTAACATTTCCCTGCGTTTAAAAAGAAAACAATCAGCATTAAACATCCAAGCACAGATCATTCATTTCAAATCAGCTCATTCAATTTTGCACAAGTCAGTAGAGTTAGCAGACATGTTGGTAACAACAGCAAGGACCAGAGGGTGAGAGACAATAAAGAGCAGGACCAAACAGAACTGACTTTACCAGTCAGAGATCTTAGTCATAAATGCACATTTCCTGTTCCTGATGCTCCGCTCAGCTATTCACCTTGATGAGGAAACCAGGACAGGAAGTTTTTTTTCCTCTTCCTCTCCTCATACTTCAGGTATCTTCCAACGAGCTAAGGACCCAGACCCATACAGGAGAGGTCGCAGTTAAGGACCACAGAGGTGCTGAACAGATTGTCCTCATATCTGGGATCCGCCCATGTC
>CAKAKQ010013854.1:0-20316 GCA_916700675.1 Helicolenus avius
GGGGGGAGACTGCTTTAACACCCAGAGGGGGCCCACAGCATTATTAGGACCTGCAGTCCTACACAGTCCTGCGATTAGAAATGGATTTTTTTCCCCTGTGAGGACCAAAGGCTTGATGAACCCCATGAGCTCCAACCCTGGCGCCAGCCAACAGCAGCAGCCATACAGCTGTGTGTTACTGCAATGCACCAACTACAACTGCGACTACCTGCCACATGTGAATAGTAAAGGACAGGCTTGATGTTGATGCTTTACTGTCTATACAAAGTGTGTTTTTAGGCCAACACACTAAGTCATAACCTTCTCATGAACTTCTTTCAGCTCTACTGCTTTCAACCTTTCAACATCTCCCCCTGTCCCTCCATCATAGAATCTGTTGTCCTTGTGGCCTAAAATTTCATTTGCAGCCAACAAGGCAAGATTGTCATTGGACTACTGCTGAGTCCGCTGCACCTGGACCAGCACCCATGTCATCCATCTAACCTGTTAATTAAACTGAATCGAAAAAGTGTAAACTGCTGTATTGTGTACGTTGCAGTGGTATGTGATCAGTTGCCATTAGTTCTTGCCTTGGGCATGAAATCAATTCTGGCACACTGGCACAACTTTATGCATCCGACAGCTACTTTGTTCAGGTAAAGGTTATCAGATAGAGAACTGGTTTTCCAGCCAGTATGCCTTTCTAGATTTCTGCGTGTCATTTGTAATGCTATGGTGAAGGCTGGGACACACAGAGAACGTCAGGAGCGGGTGGCGGCTGCGTTACCTGTTGTTTTTTATTTCGGCATCCATGTTAACAGGTTAGAGCAGCCACACTGTCTCACGCTGCGTCTCTTCTAGAGATTTGAAGTCTTGCCTATTTTTGACGCGTGCCGGGCGCGGTTCACAGCAACAACAGACAGTGAAATTGATCTATTGACTGTATATTAACATCATATCAGCTACATTACTACGTTTCAATATCTATCTGTAGAATATGTTATGGACATGAAAAAAGACATTTTTAAATCAACACTTCCTGTTTTTATTTCAAAATAAAAGCCTTTGAGCGTTTTTTGTGGACAGTATTCCTTTATTTGTTAACACAAGGCTTTTATTCTGAAATATGTGCCGGGCAGAGTTGTAAAACATGCAGTAACTTGGAGAGCTCCATGAATGAATATAGTACCGGGTGATTGTGGGTTATTACTATTATTTACAAATTACCACACGTTTCATGTTTTCCGTAGTTGGGTTACATTTTTTCCGTTCCTATTTTACTTATTTTCCGTACATATTTTAAGCCCATCCATGAAATTTTCCCTTACCCTAACTAAGTGTTGTTCTTGCTTGAACCTAAGTGAGTGGTTTTCTGCGGAAATTTGTGTGGCGCATAAATGACATGCAAAAAGCAGCGTACAAATGATACGCAAAAAAAGCTAAAGTGCATACTCATGACAAGTGGAATGTCCGTGTAATGTTGTGGTATTTATAGGCCTTCGTGTGAGACCGGGTTGGGTATTCCTTCTCTTTCCGCCATTGGCTGTAAGCATTTTTGGGTCTTGCTTTTGTAATCAGACCAATTCTTTTTTTACCTTATTCAAAGTCAGGCCATGTGTGGTACCATGCAAAAGGTCAGAAGAACATGACTTTGGCTCAACCTCCACCAACACACCCACTGCACTGAATCATGATTTTAAGTACTTGTTGTTGCAGCTTAACCACGTGTCTCTTTTGTTCTTGCCACTTTTTCTTTTTCTTCCTGCATTTTAGAGTCTCTGCTAGTGAAGCTCCATCCTTTTAGTGCAACACACACTTAAGCGTTGGATAAGGTTGTGTCGGTTCATTTGACACAAGTCAATTGATGTTTATAGCACACACTGGATGCCCCATGCAGACCGAAGTATTGAAGGAACAGTAACTGAGATGTCAAGTCAAACAACCACAGTTGACCTAAGTGCTGAACAGGCACAAAATACAAATGAATACACAGCAAATAACAATACGAACAGAGGAAAACTACAGAGCCCTCCTACACTCCTAGGAGAAAATCTTTATTAAGTCGTTCCCTCAAGGTACTAACTTGTTCCCTCGAGTTAGTAACTCGTTCCCTCGAGTTAGGTAACTCGTTCCCTCGAGTTACTTCATAGAGCACTTCTTCCAATCATTCCTGACAGTTCACACATTGATGATTTACGGAGGCGGATGTACTTCAGTAAAGTTGGGAAGATATTGACATATTCAAACTTTCTGGAACAATAACTCATAACCAAAATGTAGTTAAAACACAAACGACAGCTCTTTGTAATAAGGTAGACAACGAGCTAGAACCTGATTTTAATCAAAACGAGCCGTCCTCAGAGCTCCGTCCTCCGTCCTTATGGACACATAACATTTGTCTCTATGTGCAGCCGGCTGTGAGATGAGTGATCAGGGACCGTCTACAAAGTACAACGCTTTTAATCCCACTAATTTATTTAACGCATTAACGGGATTTGCGATCTTAAGGTCGTAGTGGGCTCAGTTTTAAAGCTACCTTTAAAGATTTTGGAATCATATTAAACTAAAAAACCTAAGGAATCCATTGGTCTCAACCATGTCATACTAGCTTGTCATGAAGGAGGCAAATTACGCTCCAAACGTAGGCTAATGTTTGGCAATGAAAAACTGACATGGCCATTGTCAAAGGGGTCCCTTGACCTCTGACCTCAAGATATGTAAAAGAAAATGACAAAAAGTTAGTTCACTTCAGCGTACTTTTGGTGTGGACAAGACAACTTATTTAAACATCAATATAATAAAAAACAAAAGCACTACTAGCATTACTAGTATCCAGACTATTATTAAATGGATTTCCATGACAAATTGGTCATCATCAGGTCAAAATGTTAATTTGTTTTAAATTATCCAGAAGTTTGATTTATGACCAAGTACAACCTGCAAAACTAAAGAGAATCCCATCAGCTTGAGTTGCACTTTGTGTTTAGAGTTGATTAGCTAACACGCTAAGCAAAGATGGTAATCATAGTATGCACTTCACATCAGCATGTTAGCATTGCCATTACGAGCATATCAGCATGCTGACATTAGCATTTATGATTCTAAATGAGCTGGATGTGATATTGATAGCACTCAGGTTGATTGAGGGTGTTTAATACCTAATTGTAGAAGTAAACATGAACCGTATTAAGATTTGCATAATTATATGTTTACGGTTTCATGCTGTGATTACAAGGAGGTGTACATGGTGTAAAAACTGTGATGTAATGTGGAAATGTCTGTGTATATTTGCCTATAATCTACAAAAAAAAACATTATGCATTTCTGGCTCTGGACGTTGTTATGCAAATCACACCCACAGAGTCACCAAGCATAACCGGGACCTGGCAGAAATACAGTCCACGGGGCATTCTTGTCATGCCTCTGAATGGATGTCACAGTCTGGGAAAAGTTTATCTTGAGGAATTGTCTGAAATTCTAACAAAAGCTCTGGCAACATGTGCATCCCCGAAAAACATCAACTGTCAACCAGATTTCTCTTTTAACAATGTGAACAAAATCAGATCCTAATCCAAGTGCCCGTCGTGATAATAATCGGCAGGATAGCGTTGCTTTTGGTTTTCAGTCCCTTCGCTTCCTGTGGTCGGCTGTCTGGAATGAGCTAACACATAAAGGAAGGTGATTAAGAAAGAGCATTTTAAATAATGTTTAAGTCCCCCCTGAGTGACCTCATAACCCTATGCAAATGTCAAAACTCTTATGAAAAGTTCATCTCTGAAAGTGATGTATGACTTCCTCCACCAGTAACAATTCCTGTCAGACTGAGTTTCACTCTGCTAGTTTGCATGAATATATATTTTCTCACAATAATTGGCTTGCAAGGCCTGTTTTAGAATAAATGTGGGGATCCAGCTAGGATTGGCTCCAACCCCACCCCTAGTTGTGTTGCCTAAACCTAACAAAGTGTTTTTGTTGCCTAAACCCAACCAAGTAGTTTTGTTGCCTAAACCTAACCAAGTAGTTTTGTTGCCTAAACTTAACCAAGTAGTTGTGTTGCCTCAACCTAACCAAAGTAGTTCTGTTGCCTAAACCTAACCAAGTAGTTTTGTTGCCTCAACCTAACCAAGTAGTTATGTTGCCTAAACCTAACAAAGTGGTTTTGTTGCCTAAACCCAACCAAGTAGTTGTGTTGCCTCAACCTAACCAAAGTAGTTCTGTTGCCTAAACCTAACCAAGTAGTTTTGTTGCCTAAACCTAACCAAGTAGTTTTGTTGCCTAAACTTAACCAAGTAGTTGTGTTGCCTCAACCTAACCAAGGTAGTTCTGTTGCCTAAACCTAACCAAGTAGTTTTGTTGCCTCAACCTAACCAAGTAGTTATGTTGCCTAAACCTAACAAAGTGGTTTTGTTGCCTAAGCCCAACCAAGTAGTTATGTTGCCTAAGCCCAACCAAATAGTTATGTTGCCTAAACCTAACCAAGTAATTTTGTTGCCTAAACCTAACCAAAGTAGTTTTGTTGCCTAAACTTAACCAAGTAGTTTTGTTGCCTAAACCTAACCAAGTAGTTTTGTTGCCTAAACTTAACCAAAGTAGTTTTGTTGCCTAAACCTAACCAAGTAGTTATGTTGCCTAAACCTAACCAAGTAGTTTTGTTGCCTAAACCTAACCAAGTAGTTTTGTTGCCCTAACCTGACCAAGTAGTTATGTTTCCTAATCCCTGCAACCGTTTCACAACGTTAAATAGAACGGTCATATATGTTGTTATGTTATGTTGATTTATTAAGGTAGTAATACCATATTAATTGTTATTATTGCTGTCATTTATTGAATTTAACCCCAAAATTATAATGACTAAAAAACAAACAAATAGTATGTCATAAAATGTCAAGTCTATCCCAGCACTTAACAACAACAAGAGCATAATACTGAAAACAGGCCCAGGTACAGGTGCAGCAAGAATCTGTACATGCATACAGGAAAGCAGGTTATTGGGAGAAAATTGGAGATTTTGCTTACATGCACATCAAATAACCTGGTTACAAACCCACATTTTCATGCAGTAATCGGATTTATCCGACCCCCCGCTTTTAAATTGGCATATTTTCAGTCTCATAGTGATATATGTTACTGCAGCCTGAGAGGGAGAGCTGCTCCTAATGTGAGCATGTGTCTGAAATTTAAAAATATTATTAACTTTAGATTTGCTTATTTACACTTACTTTTGGATTTATTTATTTTGATGTGACTTAAAAGTTTTTGTTTGGGATATAAAGCAATGCAGCACCATCCGACAAAGAGCTGCTCTGACCAATCCAATATGTGCAAGAGTGCATTCCTGGTAGATTACATTCTAACATTTAACGCTGCATTTCTACTGTTTACCTAGATGGTGATTGTCACAACAGAATATGGTAATATTATAAACTCCAGTGCTGTGTTTTGGTGCCTCCAAACCACTGGGTCTATTGGAACTAAGTGGCCTTCTGGATTGTATTTCTTCAACCAACCTAGTTTTTTCACACAGGGCTATGTTCAATCTAAAGATATTAGGATACTGCAGAAAACCAACAAAAAAACAGGGCATAAAGGGTGGATGTAAAGCCAATGGCTGTGTTGTTAACACATCTAATCTTCACAATAATCTGCACTCCCCTCAGATATGACTTGTCAAGTTTCCCTTAAAGGAGCAATGTATAATGTCTGGTCACATGCTCCAAAGAAAAGGGTCCGTAAAATTGAAATTTTCAGTCGTCAGTTGTAAAAAAAAAAAAAAAAGCCAACTACTAAATAACAGCAGGACAAGAATACCCAAGACTCAACCAAACTGCTGAGAATCTGAGAGCTGGTCAAAATAACACTGCTATCTTGTATCTTTATGTGTGGTGTTAGTCCCCTGGGATCAGACCCGTCCTTTTGCTTTTGGGTAATGATATAGATCACTGACAAGTCCACTCTGCTCAAATCCCATACAAAAGAAGATATGAACTCTTCTATTGTGACACTATAATTACATGTGAGGAGCGGGGTTAGGGGTTGAAGTATTGAATAATGGACACCAGATAATGATCACTTGAGTTGCTGGTCGGCTGTGGCTCAGAGTAGAGCGGGTCGTCCCTTAATTCTTAGGATGGGTTAAATTCAGAGGTCAAATTTCACGTATGCATGTATAAGACAATTAAAAAAAAGAATGATGCTTTCATCAAATGAGGGCTGTCAATGTTAACATGAAAATAACGTGTTAATACAAATTTGTTTTAACGCCTCTAATATCTTTAACGCATTAACACAACTTGCAATTTTTAGGTTGTAGTGGGCTCGGTTTTAAGGGAGTGAAGATACTGGCATCATATGAAACTACAAAACCTAAGGAATCCTTTGGTACCAACCATCTACCTTGTCACGAAGGAGACTAAATAACGCTCCAAACTTAAGTTAAATTTTGGCAAGGTAAAAACTGTCATGGCCATTTTTAAAGGGGTCCCTTGACCTCTGACCTCAAGATTTATATGAAAAAAACACGTTCTCCCCTTTCCAAACATGCCTACTTTATGATAATCACATGCAGTTTGGGGCAAGTCATAGTCAAGTCAGCACACTGACACACTGACAGCTGTTGTTGCCCGTTGGGCTGCAGTTTGCCATGTTCTGATTTGAGCTTTTTTTTTGGACAATATTTGTCATCGTTTTGTGTTGTTAATTGATTTCCACTTATAAATATGTACATGCATTTGCATAAATCAAGCATATTTGCCCACTACCATGTTGATAAGAGTATTAAATACTTTACAAATTTCCCTTTAAGGTACATTTTGAACATAAAAAAGTGATTAATAATTCATTTTATTACAATTAACTATTGACAATCGTACGAATGATAATACTAAATATTTTAATTGATTGACAGTCCTAGAAAAAACATATCTACAACAAGGTTTTCACACATAAACAACAGTGCCAACAGTCTGACCAAGTGGAAGCATCGGCCCCCTCTGTTTTAATTCACCGCTGTCAAAAATAGTCTCCTGGTTTTAGCCCCTTTCTCCATGATGATGACTCATGTAGCCAGAGGGGTAAAGTTCAACCCTCTCTGTCCATTCACATTTTATGACCAAGTAACCAGACAGTGAAAAACATACCGCATTGTAAGTAAGTGGTAAATACATGCACGTCACGTAAAAGCTGCAGTTTAAATAAAAAATTAGCTGGTTGCTTCCAGGCTCCTTGAAATCAGTTGAGGCTACTTTGTGTGCGTTTTTGCGAGCGTGTATCAGTAATCTCTGACAGATTAGGGTAAATCCTCCACGGTAATTATTGTCTGTTACTTTGGAAAAAGGTCAAGCATAAGGTTAAGGAGAGGGTTAGCAGCATAAAGACGCTACAGGATTGCATTTGTTTGTGTGCTCACACATGTTTGACAAAGGCTGAATCTATTTTTACAAGATCTGTGTGATAGCTGACATCTGCAGGGCAGCAACACACACACACGCACACACACACACACACACACACACACACACACACTGAGGATGCTGTATCCAGTCACATTCTGTCCCTGACCCTTGTCATCAGCTGTTTCTCATTTGTGTTGTACAATGCAACATATTACCACTGGAATCTAACATTATTTTTATGCAAGTGCAAGGGTTTATTCAGGTTATTATCACGCAACATGTGTACGAGCATGTAGAGAGGAAGACATGCACATGCAAACACGCATGTGTCCTTTTCAAATGCATTACTTTTTGTACAAACAGAATGAGTTTGTAACCATTATAAGGCCGTGGCCACTCAAACAGGAGCAGAATGAATCCCATCTCATGCGGGGGTTGAGGTTCTGAATGCTAGGCTAGCTGTTACCTCCTGCTTCCAGTCTGTATGCTAAGCTAGTCTAACCACACCCTGACTCCAGCTCAAGACACACAATTGATGTCGCCCCCTCATCTCAGTCTTTTATCAAGCAACAAGAAAGAAAAAGAATATGTTTTTTTACAAAAGTGTTGAATTATACTTAAAGTGGCAGTAGGCAGTATGTTTTTGGCATCATTGGGCAACAATTCCTTTCAGCATATTGTAATTCAAGTGTTCTGAGAGAGAACTAGACTTCTGCTTCTCCTCACGGCTCTGTTTTCATGCTTTAGAAAATCATTTCATTGAGAGAGTGTTCCTATTGGCTGTGCTCCGGTCATGTAAATTTGAAACAATACCCAGCCTTAGACACAAGTGATGATTGAGAGGGATTATTTTGTATGAGTCTGATACCATTTTTGTTAGGAAAATCCTACTCATTCTGCCTTTAAGTATTCCTACAGATACAAAAAGGATTCCCCAGTTGAATAATACTGAACGCTGAAACATCCAGGAAGTGGCTGCATGGAGGAAGAAATTGAAAAGCACATTACTTTTCTGCAAGTTTACGCACATTGAACAGGTGTTCAAATTCTACTCACAAAGGTTTTATTACACTTACAGTAATGAGCATAGATGTCATAAACTCGGGTGAAATGCACCGCATGAGGCAGCACTCCATGACCATAAATCACAGTAAAAACATATTTTTCTGATCCTCTCACTGCCTGGTTTTCTTCAAGCGGCGATGAAAAGAACCAACCTCAAAAATTCTTTGGGACGAATTAACTAAAGGATTACGCTGCTTCGAGAAAAAGAAACCGTGTAATTCTCAAAGCACCCGCAAAGGGGGAAATGAGCTTTCAAGCAAGTAGTGTCTCGGTGCTCATGTGCTGTTTGCACATATTTTAGGTTAGGTAATATGCAGGTATTTGGAACAAAATTGGCCCCTTTCTATGCAAATGAGCCTCATTGCAAAAACAGCTCAATTCACAAAGATCAGCGCTTATAGCCACTAGGGATGTCACGATACAAGAAATCTAGTAGTCGATACCAATACCAGTGAATTTCCACGGTTCTTGATACCCAATTCGAAACCAGCAGAGGCTGTACACACACACACTCTCTCTCTCTCTATATATATATATATACATACTCAGATTGCAAGTAATTGTTTAAATTCACTGACATGGTGACAGACCATTAGACCATTACATATTTATTTAAAATGCCAATGTTATATTTTGATGACAATAAAAAAAAACAGCACTTTTCAGAGATTTAGCAATAAACAACAAAATATAGAAATTCAGTTCAGTTTTTTCCTCCACGAGTGAGTCCTCTTCAAATCAATAAAGGATCTCTGAAAAAGGTAAACAAACTCAACATCTCGACAGCGGTTGTGTGTGTCAAACTCCGACACACAGAGAGCAGAGGATAGAAGCCTTCAGAGATTTACCCGACAAACGGAAAATCTACCCGCATTAGGCGCTTGTTAATTTCGGACCCTGATTACAGGAATCGTACGGTACCTTCGGTACTGTAGAAAACGAGTAAAGTCACGTTTTTAGAATTTTGGCATCGACTTGGTCCCGAAGTTCTCGATCGGTTCTCGTGACATCCCTAATAGCCACACGCAGTTAGGTTGGATTCACACCAGATTGCGAAAACACAAGTCTTCCCATTCAATTTGAATGGGTGTAGTGCGCTGCAGGGGGTGCTGAAAAAGAAACGCAGCGGTCTGCGATGGAAAAGTAGAAACAGAATAAACTTTGGAGAAATGCAACCCGAGGTCCCGCTGCAGTAGCCAATCACATAACCGCGATCCAGAGATGTAATGTACAACACAGCCATGAGAGAACAAAACACATTAATTGTCGCAGTCAATGTGGGCTCTCCAGTAGGCCTATTAAATCCCAAATATGTTTTCTCCTGTCACGTTTCAATTCCTTTCATGAAAGTTTGAGCTATGCCTATACACCTTGTTTGTGAGGACCACGGATGACATATTTGTGTAGGCGAACCAGAAAGTTAGCATCGCCCTTTGTTCCTTTGATAAAAGGCAATGGAATATGTCTATTGGGTTTTGGATTGTTGCAGAAAATGAGCTCTGTGGCAAACAAACGTACAAATGACACACTTATGATTTTTGAAGTGTAAATGCAATCGGCAGAAGTAAAACGCTAACGTTAGGCTATAAACGAACCACACCACGGTTGCATGAGCGCGAGTATACACAACGAGGCTGTAAAGGAGGACGAGTCGGCGTGATGATGTATTTTAAAAACATTAAAATCTCTTCAGCTTGTGTTAACCACAGACTTCGTTTCTGGCATCTGATGAAAAACCCAATCAAAAATCCCATTCACTTCCAGACGAGTGAACTGGAAGTGCTAAAATGCAAACTCATTTCCAGGTTTTCCTGTAGCACTCTATTGTTCTAAACATTCATATTTTGCAATATGGATGAATACAATGCTAAAAAAAGAAAATTGAACTCAGCTGCAAAACGGTATGGTCATATTTGCGCTGTAATATCATTAGCGCAATATCTTTTGTGAATTGGACCTTGAGACGGGGCAGATAGCGGCTGCAATTGATGTGCAATTGATGTTGCTATTAGCGGCCGCAGTCCTTTTGTGAAATCGGCCAAATGTTCTTACAAATTTAAGACTAGTTCCAACTCAGATCACGGTTTCAGGGGCCAGTGCATTGGCGAGAATATTCAGTGTATTCATGTGTCTGGCAGTGGGTAAGAGGGGTTGACCACCCTAACTGGAACAGGCTAAATAGTGCTTTGATTGCATTATTATTACTACATTAGTATGTTTTTTTATACTGCGTTAATTCATTGTCAGGCAGCAAATCCACACTAAGATATCTTAAACCTCACCTCTTTCTGCTGGAAAGTCCATGAAGCCAGCAGTTCTTCTGCTGCTGTGCCTGGTGATTAAGAGACTATTTTAGGTTGAGTCGTGACAGAAGCATGAAGACATGTTGTCGGTAGTGTCCTTGGTGCTGAGCACGATAATGTACAATCTTTCTCTGTAGCTCCGTCACTCTCTCTCGCTTTCTGTACCTCGTCTCTTTTTTTTCCTCTCCATGTTGTGTTTCCTTCACCTTTTCCTCTTTCACTGTAGTTATCTGCGATGACCTCAAACAGTCCGTACATTTTAAAAGGAAGCACTTGCTTTTCAGCTTATTCCATAAGGGTGGTCTCTTTCACCCACACGCTGAATGAGATTACCCAAGGTAAACTGGCAGCCAGAGTATTACACATATTGCTGTATATCTCATTATACATATTTAGCTGATTATCTGATTGTAAAATGGGTGAGTTGATGGGGCATCAGTATCTCCTTCACATTGACTTTTGTTGTGTGTCCATCCTCTTCATGGTTGAACACGTCACTGACATATTATCAGCTTCTAATTTTATTTTGTTAAATGAACTGAGGAACATTTGCTTATTTACACACCCAGCATACATGGGACAACAAAGGCATTCATTTGGAGTCGTGCTTCAGAGGGCTCCCAACTAATATAAGTCTGATATTCTCTCTCCTTTTTGCTCTGTTTTTGGTCTTCTCCAACTCCTAAGAAAAATATCTGGCTCTATAGCTAACTTGGGTTGTATGGTTGTTGCTTGGTGCTGGGCAGGTTGTGTACAGTGGGTTTGTGAGTGCTCTCTTGCTAAAAAAAAAAAGCTGCCTGTCAGCTGGAAATTAGGTTAGATATAAAAATATTAATTAGTACCGCTTTGACAGATAATTGCAAATGGGGGATATAATTGGTTAGCTCCACTTTAAACATGTTTTACAAGGATTTCACCACTGGCATTTTGCTCTAAAAAGCTGGAGCCTCGTGAAGTGCAGTGTAAAAGCAGAGGCTGTCAACCATCAGAGATGGTCTTGTTTACTCTAATTGCAGAAATGTTTCAACATTAACATGGTAATGAATTACTGATGTCAAAAGCTTTTACCCAAAACAACAGGCACCCTCTGTATTTCAAGAGCAATCTTCTTCCTTTACTCAAAAAACAATTAAAAAAGTGCTCTGAACCAGGTGCTGTTTTTATTTTACACGTTTGAATTTAATGTAGTTGAACTGACCCCATAGTCTCTGTTGCATATGATGGAGATGAAGAGCCACCAAGATATTTCACGGTGTTTATGGCGGTTTGAATCAACTGTGCGTGTCTTGCATACAGTATGCCTGTGTGTGTCTGTTTGTAGCCCTTTCTATGTGTCAGTAGCGGTGGTAATGTGAAGTGGCAGGAAGCTAAGAGGTTTTCCTACACTCCACCACTGACCATATGTCACCACGTTCAGTGATGATGGAAAGAAAGGCTGAGGGAGCCAACAAAAAAAAGGAAAGTGCTACCGCAGGAGGTTCACTGCACTCGCAGGTCAAGATGCCTATATAGGTTGGGGATAGACAAGGGTAGCAGGATTGGAAAGGAAAAAGAAATGACTGCACAACAGGAAAGAGAAAGGAAAACACACTTCTCCAAGAAATCCTTAAAAAATACCTTCATGAACAAAGAAAGGAAAGTGATGGTTAAGAGAGAGAATGTGTTTGGAGCTTGAGAGGGTTTTATAATGGCGAGCCAGCCACAGATCAGAGGATGACGAGGCAGCAGTCACAGCCAGCCCAGTCACACAGCAGTTTGTGAAATAGTCACATAATTTAAGTTTTAAAAAATGGAATCAAAATCTTTGTCTTTTCAATTCAACATATTCTACTTCCTTACCTGGCACTTACATTACCTGAAATGCACCCCTGTCAGTTCTGTCAGAGATTCAAAGGTGTTATGCTAGTAGCAGCTAATGTAGCCTCGAACAGAGGTCTGGGCCTTCACTTCTTTTTAACTTTAAAAAAATAGTAGTATTCATTATCAAACTGACCACTTATCATGTGAGGACATGTATCAGACTTCACACAGCTCCCTCTGGAGCCACAACCTTTTTCACATATGCATAAGTACTCAAGACCTGTCACCAGACTTTGATGTGTAAAATCAGTGAAATTTCCCTTCATCCATAACCAAGTGTTTTAAAAGCCGAATCCTAAGAACATGTGAGACACATTGGAAAAGTCACGTATCCTCCCTGTGACCTCTACAGACAGACCAACAGACAGACAAACCAACAAACCAACGCCGGTGACAACAATACCTCCTTCAAGGCCTTCCTTGGCGGGGGTATTAATGTTGTCAGTGAACATTCATCCATTCAGTAATCATGTTTCCTCCAAAACGTATTTGGCAAAGCAAATTAGTAGTATATGAATGTCTTATTGTGGGTATCAAGGTTGCTCAGACAATATCAAGTGAACTCAAGAGAAGACAATTGGTGGCAATGTTATCATGCAAGATTACACATGATGCAAAAGCAACACATTCTCACTCCCAACTTGTCAAATACCGCCGCTTGGTCAGTGCCCCTCGGCATCGGAGACTGACGCACGGGGTACCACTTTTGGATGAACCAGAGACAGCGTGTCAGTATACAGTACGCTTGTTACATGCATAGTGTCCTTTCAAAATAAAGGTTAGGTCAAGGCAACAAACCACTCAGGGTTAAGAAACGGTCCTGGTTGACGTTAACTTCACTGACTAGCGACTCACGTGACTACCGAGCGACTAATGGCTCACGTGACTAGCGACTCACGAGACTAACCATACTAATGAGTCACATGACTTCTAGTGTTTCTGAACTGTATTTGTGTCACTTTTTATGTCTCTGTCTGAAACTTTGTGTTCTTGCTGCTGACTGTCTTGGCCAGGTCTCCCTTGGAAAAGTGGTTCTTAATCTTCATGGTTAAATAAAGGTTAAAAAAAATTCAAATAATCCTTAAATTTCTCCTTTTTTTCCCATAGCACTGTTTAGTGAGAACATCAAGTTGTGCCACAAGCCGTCAGCTTAGCTCATCGTGTATGCGCCTCGATATTATAAAGTGTTTACACAATATATCATGGTGCTTGCAGGTAGAAAAGATTCAACACTGGCACCCCTGGAGTTTGATGATTACACTTCTTCATGGTGGAATTCAACAAACGGGATTACTTATTACTTATTAAACTATTTAATTCTGATGCAAAAACAACAAGACATTAAAAAAACTAAAGTATGGTGTTGAATTAGTTTGGAAAGTTGCTTCAGTGTTACCATCCGTATTTCAGCTTTGTTAAAGTGTTTTTTTCCTTCAGCTGAAGTTTGGCTGAGACATTCATCATCACACAACACAAGAGTGGGTTTCTGTCAGCTGTCCAGAGTGAGTGGACTGACGGTCATTAGCACACAGCATGATTCTCTGGATCTCTCTGGATATATTAGACACACTATCACAACTGGTGGACACAAAGCCAACATGCATGTCTGATTAGGTAGCAGCCAATTTGTTACTCCAAATTCAGCAAATGAAGCCGTGGTAATGAAGTCAGTTGACATGTGAGTCAAACAAGATTTTAAAAACTTTGTTCACAACTTGTGAAAACAAACTTTTCTTTCAGTTTTAAATGAGATATGCTCGCTTGGCTCGTTCAAGGACATCAGTGCTTTTTTTAAAAACTGGTATTCATCAACAGGGTCCTTAGTGTATTAATGGTCTTTGTCAAGATAAAACACATTTATAACAGATGGGTTCAGTATCAAATAATGTGTTCTTATAAGTTTGAAATAACTCAGTTTAGTATTCCACACAGTTTTCTTTAGACATCTATTTATATACAAACAGCAGCCTCTTGTGTTTGACAGCACTGTAAATAATGCATCCTTTAAAACACCATCAGCTGCAGAAGGAAGCTACAGTAGATTTGTTTTGTAGGTGACTCAGCCTGATACAACCTGTCCCAGAAACTCACTTCGTCCTCTGCTGTGCGTCTGCATTGAGACGTGTTCACTGAATACCCAACCTGTTCTAACTCCCAACTCATCAACTCCTAACTGGCCCGTTGGTCAGTGGCCACCGACGTCAGATACCGGCGCACAGAAACACGCTTTATCATCTGTATGAGATGCACCAAGCTTTCCGTCTACTCCAATAGACGGAAACCCATCTGTGTCTGTATTGCACACTCGGAACAAGTGACGTAGTTTAAAGTGCAAGAAGGTCCGCTTGGGGTGGAGGTCGTGGTGGATGGTTGGGTCAAACAAACAAACATAGACTTTCACCCAGACGACTGCTGTTCGTGTTTCTTGTGAAACTGAGTCAAAGGTGTGCTTAGACGGAAATGGTGAAACAGACGTGCCATGGGAGTTTCAAAATAAAGGTGTATCCTAAAGATTATGATACGTATGAATATTTTCACCATGCATCAATGATATTGGATCGTTGATTATTGATTGGATATATCGATCCAGACCGATGGAACGTTACTACCATATCCCATAGCATGACCCACCATTTGTGACCACAGTTTGTGACTTGGTCTTCAGAAGCAAATTTAATGCAGCAGGAGCTTCAATGCTGCTGCTATTGTAATCATATATTCAAGGAATGTTCCTGATTCTGACACGACAGTGGAGTAAAAAGTAGAATATTTGTTTTCTAAAATGAGGTGGCGTGAAAGCAAAAATGGTACAGTATAAACATTTAGTTTAATTGCTGTTCTTTCTTGCGTCAATTGTTATTTGATGGCGTGCTGTGAAGCTGGCACTGTATGAGTGGTAGCATGTGTTATTGTTGATTGCCATTGCCAGGTAGAATTACACCCACTTTCAGCTTGTGTGAATAGACATAAATAACCTTTTCCCACGTATCTCTGCGTGATTGTAATTGGTAGTTTGTATGTTGGTTTATGTGTTGAGAGTGAGAAACAGTTTAACTACTGATTGGTCAGTTTGCTCTCTGAACATAAGAGAAATCAATTCAAAACTTTCTATATCAATTTTACACAACACTGTATTGCTCCAGAGGACACACAGCTACTTGATACCCATTGTCCAACATCTCCAATTAGTGTTTATTCATGTCCCTCTAGTTACTGCCATTTGAGTTCCCTGGTCTTAATTCTAGTTTGTGAAGTTCACTTATGAGTCAGGGGTGTGAGTCACTGATCCGTCTCGAAGTCGAGTTGGGTGATTAAGCTGATGTAAGCTGTGTACGTTTGCCTATATGACGTTTAAAAACCCAATTTAAATGCTTGGGGCAACGGGAAAAGTGTGTGCAGAGAGAGTCTGTGAGTAATGCTCCCCTTGCTTCCCTTGATACCGTCAAGGTGACTTTGAAAAAGCTACTGAACCCCCCCCTCCACCGTCCCCCAGTTGCTCTGCTGAAGCTACTCACTGGTCAACTGCAAGAGGCTGCTTGGGAATGTATGCGACTGATAGAAAGGCATATCTTAGAATTGAAGCTCTTTGAAAATGTTGTTTTGGAAAGGTGAACTCAGAAAACTTGCGTCACTGCGGTGCCCCCCAAAATTTAGTTTAGAACTTCATATTAGCATTTTGTTGCAACTTTGCAGAATGTACAGTCATACATAAAGATGATTTACTCAGTAAAACCCTACCTTAACGCAGTTAGAAGTCTCTGGAGTTCTTTTCCTTTTCACTTTGAAAGCACTGAACTGGAGTGACCGAGTCCAAAACTACTTTCAAACTACCTTTAAAGTGAGTCTGCGTGACTTTGCTGAGTTGCCAATTATCCTTAACTTATCTTTGTACTATAGGAGGAAACCTATAGGCCTGAGGCAATACCGTACATTCTCATCCTAACTCGCCACATACCACACCCCTTGGCGTCACTTTAGGTTGAGGCGACAAAACCACTATAGTTAGGTTTAGGAAAGAACGACATGGTTAACTGCTACGTTTGTACAAAGCCCTGTGTTTGTTGGACCCATCCACCTTCCCTTCTTGCCCACACAGTGTGTATCTTTTTGCTCTTTATACTACGCACTTTCTCAGAGCGTTTTCTGTTGCAGCAGATAGGTTGTAGTTAATGGAGCGTCTCATACTGGTGCTAAAGGGTGCATTGTGCAGCAGTATCACATGCCGACGGCCATGACGAGGCCTAAGTATTTGGCGCCCTGGGAATGAGAACGGGCAGCCTGAGGAGAGCATGCAAACAGATGGACCCAACAATCCCTAAGGTCAACAGCCCTTGAAATTATGAAAATACTGCTAGGTTATATCATCTGAAAATGTAAGTTTAAGCCTTAAGTATCCCTCTTAAATATAAAATATTCATAACTTACATAACTAGAGACCATTTTGCAATGGGATCACACTTTGCCGCGATGCCAAATGGGGTAAGGGGCATAAAGTAGGGGGAGCAATGACCCCTTCCCTTGCTCGGCCTGCACCCATCTTCGACCCTCAACTACATACCTGTAAAGTTTCATGACTGCATCTTGCACGGTTGTGACGCTATCGCGATGAGAAAATCTTACCAGAGACTGACAGACGTATGTATAATCACCTGGCACTAAGTAGACTAAACCACTTCTGTGGTAGTTCAGTAGTAGTACAGCAGTACAGTAGGTGTCTCCAGGACCACATTTTGCCATGATGACACGACTCATAAGGTGAAAACAAAACCAGCCATGACACAACAATCAAGAGTTTATTCAATTCAATTCAATTTATTTTAGTCCACAGCCAAGCTAGCGGCTGCAGTGCAGCTAAATGCTAATGTCAGCGTGCTAACATGTTGATCAGCAGGTATATGTTGGCCATAAACAAAAGTATTGAACAAATACAAATTTGTAACGAATAAAAATTGTCACGACAAGCGGAATGTCAGTGTAATGTTGTGGTATTTATACGCCTTCCTGTGAGACCGGGTTGGTACGACATATGCTTCCTTATCCAAATGTAGGGTCTAAGGACTGAGGGTAAATGATGGGCAAAAAAGGGGACAACTTAGGGTCCTTCTCCAACGACTTTCAGGTGCCACCATGCACTGGTGTGTAAGAATTTCAAGTTCACCATTCACACAGAGGGAGAAGAGATAAGAAGGAGTTAAGAGCAGAGACAACACGTGATGAGAGTGCAGTTACAGGCAAAGACTGTCTTAGCACCTCAAGGAGGAGGACCAGGATCGGAGGCTGCTAAGATGACGCATCAACAGCAGCCAACGGACATAAAACACTCTAGGTAGTGTTAACTAGTGTTGACTTCTAACAGCACTTCATCACTGACTGGTTGGTCCCACAGCACACAAAACGTTGTCTCCACATGGAAGACAAGCTGCTGTGAATTATAGCACTGGCTAACATGACCCCGCTGTCCTTTTTTCTGTGAAGTGTAGTGTGAGTCATTGTGCCAGTCACTGGTCCGTGTATTGAGGCCAAGTCATTGAACGCCTCACATGATGTCATCTTCCTCTTTAAAAGACTCGCAGGTCACGCAGCTACACTTTTAAATGTGTGTAAAACTGTCTCACGGCAGTTTGTATTTACAGTTTGTACACTTCTTTTTCATCACGAAAAAAATGAAAATTCATATCTATATACATATTTTTTTTGTGATGCTCAGCATGACTTTCAACAACATATTTTTTATGCATTTTCCTACAAAATTTCCAGCAACACGTGTCAATTTCCGCTCCAGTAAAACTACTTACTTAGGCTTAGGAAATGATCGAATTGGTTAGGTTAGACAACAAAACTGCTTGGTTAGGTTTTGGAAAAGATCGCATCTTGGGTTAAGATAACTCCGGCAGTGCTGTAACTAATGTGCGGAAGTTACGTGACAAAAACTACTTAGTAAGCTTTAGGAAAAGATCCACTTCGTTGGGTTATGCAACAAAACTACTTGGATAGGTTTAGGAAAAGATCACAGTTTGGGTTAAGATAACTCCGGAAGTGCTGTAACTTAAGTACGGGAGTTACTTGACAAAAACTATTTAGTTAGATTTAGGAAAAGATTGTGGTTTGGGTTAAAATAACTTTGGAAGTGCTATAATTTAAGTACAGAAGTTCCGTGACAAAAAAAATCAACTTTGACTCGTGGTTTCTCACACCAACACTGTTCTCCTGAGCGAAAGTCCTGTGTTTTTGTGTTTTTTGATCCACCTATCCACCCTGACCTCCTGCCTACGTGGCGTCTGCCACTTTCTATACTTCCTGGTTCACAATTATGTGGATTACAAATGAATTGATTTTGTGCTGACCATCACGGAAAGAAATGTGAAATTTGTGTCTATGCACACGAATCAATACATAAAAAAGTTGTGACTATTTCACAAACTGCTTTGCAGCTGGGCTGTCCTTTGCTGTTGAACTCATCTTTCCAAGCATCGTTGGGGGGTGTTTACTTTCTGGATTACATTAGTGTTCCTTCATCTACAATTTGTCAAAAGCAGCAGGACCTTTTTGAGCCTTAAAAATCCGGCCGTCACATTTCGCATGTGGGCTTTCTGCAGCACTCTTGCAGTATTGGAAGCCGGCCTCTGAAACGTATCATCCTTCATCTCAGCCCACTTATTCCGGCCAGTTAAATGCCAGGCGTCCTTGAGTGGGCGAATGTTTTGACTTGATAAATGGAAGAAGCCCAAACTCCCCACAGAGCTGTTTAACCTTTGTTGTTTAAGATGTATAATTATGCGATGAACACTTCACAGGAAGTGATAATTAAGCCTATTTTTGCTTTCTTTTCCACCTGACCTGTTACCTTGTTTTACCGTCACCTTGCTATTTTATGCTATTAACCTCCAACACTGGCTACCAAGAGGAAATAAGTGCAACAAAACAAATCATAGCTGCGTTTTAAATAAAGTTACAGCTTTTTTTCCCCCCTCTAGTGCCGTTACTGGTTCCCATGTTGATTAGTCTCTTTGTAGCTTTCTGCCTTTTCTTGCTATTTTTAGCGATGATGTGCACCCTCTTTAATTCACGATCCCTTCCCTATTTTTACTCCAACTAATTCCCCCGTTGCAAACACAAACCCCCCATGTTTGCCTCCGCCTCACCTGTGCAAAAGAGTGGAAATTAGTGAAGCAAAGTAACTGTTCTGTACTATTTTTACCTGTACTAATCTCCCCGTTTCTCCTGTTTTCCCTCTATTATCTTGTTTGTTTTCTTGCTACCTATACAAATCCACCTCCTCTCCTCCCCTCCTCCTTCCTCTCTATACACCTGTGCGCAGGAGGAAATTAGTCAAAACAAAATAATATTAATGCGGCAAATCTAGCTCCAATTAGCGGGAGCTTGTGTTTCTCCTTTGATGTTCTATGTAAAGGTAAAAGAAGATGTTTTAATTAAAAGATGGGGAGAGAAAAAAAAAAGATGATTGGAGGACAAATGGAGGCTTGTTTAACATCTGAGAGAGGTGATTCGTGTGCTTAGATGAAAACTCAATGAGTGCTGATTGACCCTTCATCACACTATGAATTATCTGCTTTATAGGACGTTGTCATTATCAATGCATGATTATTATAAAACACATCCTCTGTTTCCTACAATACAATACAGCAGAACATTCACCTGACAGGAAGACTTAAGGCAAAAATTAACTGCGGGCCCCTTCACACACATCTACATTATAT